>JAVALU010002400.1:502500-622903 GCA_030770095.1 Gila robusta
AGAGTTGGTTAAAAACTCACTCAAGTGTCTTTGCAATGAATGGAAGAAGGGACTGGTCTGTAGTTTTCTAAAAGTGCTAGATTTAGAGTGAGTTTCTTAAGTAGTGGGGTTTTCCAAACTTGCTTAAATACTGTGGTAAAGGTACCAGTGTAAAGAGAAGTGTTAATGATGTAAGTAAGTGCAGTTATAATGGACGGAGAAAAGGCCTGAAGGAGGTGAGTGGGGATAGGATCAAGCGGACGGGTAGTAGGATGATGGGAAAGGATACGTTTTTCCAAATGTCTGCCTCCGAAAGTGGAGTGAGGGAGGAGAGAGAGTTTGTATTTGTTATGATATTTTTGTCAGTTTGTGGTGTGGAGAATTGGCCACTGTTAAGCCTGTTTTATGCTTCTGCGTCGAATTGACGGCGTACCCCCACAGACCCCTCTGCGTCGACGCGAACCCCTCTCCGACCCCTCCGCCGTAGCTCGACGTGCACCTCCAAAAAATTGTAACTACGCGTCGAGGCGACGCAGACCGCAAGGGCTGTGATTGGTCAGATGCACCGCGGTGCAACGCAACCTGACGCAGAACCATAAAACGACCACGACGCCGTAGGAGTGACGGCGTAGCTACGCCGTGGAGTTGACGCAGAAGCATAATGAGGCCTTTAGAGGGGAGCAAAGAGTGTCAGTAGCACTGTTAGTGTCCAGTGCTGAAAACTGAGCAAGTGGAGGAAGTGAGGATGAAAACGGACTTTATTTGCCAGACGTCTACAAAAGATTTTTATTTTATTCTCAATAAAACATTTCTGTAGACGTCTGACAGAAATAAAGTCAGTCTGGTTAGTAATAAGTGAAGCTGGTAATGCTGTTTGTGGAGTTGTTTATTCCTCCTTTGCTGAGATCTTCACAGATTTAATGTCTTCTTTTCTCTTCAGTTGATTTCATCTAAGACTGTGGCTGAAGTCAGTTGTAGTTGTGTTTCTGCTCGTCTCTTTTTCTGTTCTCTTCATCTTTCAGTGATTCTGCTTGTTAACAGTTAACTTGTTTATTAAGGTTGAAATGACTCCATATTTAATATACACAGATTGTGTGGCTCAGATAAGGTCCAGTTCTGGTTTATTTCTTTGCTCTTGGCTGACATGTGGCATTGCTATGGCCTGCTTGTGGCCCAGATCTGGCAAACAGGAGTGAGCCGCCCAAGGGTCATCATTCCACTCTGCATGTGGACCAGATCATCATTCCACATGTGCCGGATGTGGGCCATCACAATGTTGCGAGACCATAGAGGATAGACGAGAGGGAGAGAGTGAGCGTAGGTTACGGCGAAAGTTGACCTGCGGAGGAGTGTGTTGTTGTGTCAGGAGTCAGTTTGAGGTTAATTTTTTAATGTCTTGTTTACACACTTACAAAACAAAACAAAAATAAATTTTGATAGATTTGCTCATAGTAGTTTTTTTATATAACGTTTATATGTAGAACGGTTTTATATATTTAATCTTAAATAGGTAATATTACATTAATGGTTTAGCTTGAGGTTTTAAACTTTCAGTGGAAATGCATGTTTCATTGTGTCTCATGTGTTTGTCTCGTCCTCGTCTCAGTATCGTCTCAGCGAGCCGTCCGTAAGGATCATCCCTGGATGAAGCTTGTTGATCCGGGTCCCTGGTACCGTCTTCCTCCGGCTCCGTCCGCTCACTCCCGCCGCTGCCCCGCGACCTTTAACCCCTTCCTGGAGGACGTTGAGGACGAGTCCAAGGATGAAGAGGTACTGAATGAAGATCAGAATCAGCCGTTCATCATGTGACCTGCTGATCCTCATAAAACTGCTTTAAAAAGTCTGTTTATCCTCAATTCTAGAAGATTCAACATTCACATTCTCCATTATAGAGAATAAACCTTGCAATGAAATGTAAACCTGCTCAGCTACTTAGATTGTGAGTTAAATAAGTAAGATAGTATGTATGTAAGTAATGGTAAGATAAACATAATTAAAATTAGACTGTAAGCCTGAGGTAGTTTCTGAAGAGCTGTCAGAAACCAGCAGGTTTATTTGACCAGCACTGGCTCTTCTCTCGCTGAAGCTGGTTTATATTTAGACTCTAGTTTGGGCGAGTCTTGTGTTCTGGGAATAGAGCTGCTGGTGTCAGCAGAGACATCAGTATTGGTATCTGGTTTATCTGATAAACACACTGGTTCTGATTCATCACAAACGCTCCGAGATCCAGAAGAGACTCGACTTAACAAACCATTTGTTCTTAGATAGTGAAGAAAGTGTCTCAAATTCTGTTAGCTTTATCATGGAAATTGTGTCTTAAACTTGCCCTAATTTTCTGTCCAATCATGTTGAGATCAGAGCTGAGTCAGACCAAGAACCAGGATCTCCATTTTAATGATCTGAAACAGAGAACATTATGCAGCATTAACTTCCCTTTCAGAGTCATGTTATTTCTGTAATGAATTGTGTGTGAGCTGAATCATGTGATCAGACGTCTGACACTCAGACTGAAGAGTCACAGTTTGTGGTTGTGGGTTGTTGTTTTTCTCTTTGCAAGTGCGTGTGTGTGTGTGTGTGTGTGTGTGTGTGTGTGTGTGTGTGTGTGTGTGTGTGTGTGTGTGTGTGTGTTAACATTAGATTGTCTCTGTTTTTCTCTTTATCAAGCAAAACCCTTTAAGTTTCAAAACTTCAGTTGCACACAAACCACAAACCTCATCTTCGGATCCCAGCATGCATCAGGCTGCAGCTTCTGCCCTCGGTTTCCCACTCATCAAGAGGAAGGTGAGACAGAAACTGTGCTTGTTTTGCTGTGGGAGCAAAATGATGCTTCATACTGATGATTAGAGACCTTCACTTCAAACTACAAACTCACAGTACAAGACAGAGAAATAAGAAAAAGACTTTAGTTCAGCAGTTCTTTTGTGGTTTCAGTTAGCAAACTGATCAGTTTCTATATATAATCATTTTTAAAATCATTCATTGAGATGTTGATTTTATTTAATAACCAGATTATTTTTATTATAAAAATCTAACATCTCTTTCCTTTTTACCTAAACTTTTAGCAAGGATTTTTTGCTTTGTTACAAACCTGTTGTGAACGTGTTTTAATTCAGTTTAATGCACTTTTTTTAGATGTAAAATTATGTGAAATATGTCCATACCTTGATTTTGACATTAACACACATTAATAATGTACAAATCCAGCACAGGATCACAAACACAACATTCCCATCTGCTCCATTGTCAAGTCAAGTCAGCTTTATTTATCATTGTTTCAAAGCAGCTTTACAGTAATAACAGGAAAATAATTCAGTGATGCAATAAGATTTATTTTTTATTAAAAGAAAATAGTGTCATTGATCAGCTGATATTTTTGATTATTTTTGATATTTTAGGATTGAGTCTTCTCTGTCTCACCATCAGATGTTTGAGTCTCTGTTCTCTGACTGAAGGATGATTGATTGTGTGTTCAGGTGAGCACAGACACACTTGTGTCAGAGAAGGAGGTGTTTGAGGAACAGAAGGAGCTGGAGGAGCGTCTGCTGAAGCTGGAGAAGAGAGGAGTGCAGCTGGAGAGAGAGATGAGGAGACGAACGGATGGTGAGAAACATGTTTTAACCTCCTCACACAACAACACACGCTAATGGTTACAGACATGCTAACAGAAAAACATACAGTAACAGCTACTATAGAGGAGTGGAGCTGGAAAGAGAAATGAGGAGACGAACGTATGGTGAGAAACACCTGAACCTCCTCATACAACACACACTAATGGTTACAGAAAAACATACAGTAACAGCTACTATAGAGGAGAAGAGCTGGAGAGAGAGATGAGGAGCCGCCAAACTGATGAAAAACACGTAACCTCCATATACAACAACAGACACGCTAATGCTAATAGACAAATATAAGACCCTTTCACACAGTGCGTTGATCCCGCAAAATTGCCACAAATTGCTAGAGTGCCTTCTGTGTGAACAGAAACACGTCCCGGGATTGATGCCGGGATGGATGCCAGGATGGGGAGCTAGTAACATTGCCGGGATCAGTCCCGGAACGTGCCCTGTGTGAACAAAAACCGGGACCAATGCCGTAAAGGGTATTGTGTTGCTCTTAGAAGAAAGTTTGTGTTCGTCATCAACAAAGAAAGATTGACAAAATATCTGCAAACTAGAATGAAGCCGAGACCAGGAGCTCCTTACTATCCGCTCTGAAGCTGAGATCGTTCGCCAGCTTTGTGGAACGGTACGCAATGCGTTAGTGTACGACCGAATCCAGAAAAAAATGCTTGAGATCGAAAGCGAAGATCATCAGTTAACTGAAGACGCTGCGTAAAAAAAATCCACCAAATGCACGACTAAAATGGAAAGAGCGGTAGCGGAAGATTAGACTGGGCATTCTACAACACATCCTGACGTCACGTGTCTTTACAGGATCTTTAGGGGATGTGTGTGAACGTGCTCATAGATTCCGGAAAATCACTGGCAGTGTGAATGAACCAAAATCAAACGATCCCGGGACAAATCCCAGGACACATTATCTGTGTATTTTCTGGAATCTCTGTGAAAAGGGCTTAAAATAACAATCTAAATCTAAATAACAAACTATATCTAAATAACAACTGAAAAAACAAACTATACAAATCATGTATCTCAATCCATTTGCCAATGGAGTTTAAAGTCATGGATTCTTGATGTGGAAGCAACTAATGAACACTAATCAAATAAACACTGAGGAGTTCATTAGTGGATCTGAGGTGCCTTTGTTCATGAATGATGTGTTTGTTTCAGAGAATCTTCTAGTCGACTGGTTCATTCTGATTCATAAGAAGAACATGTTAGTGCGCAGAGATGCAGAGCTGGTGTATATGTGAGTGTGTCAGACTCTTGAATGTATGTCAAAACAATAACACGAAAACACATCATGTTGACGAATAGTGTGTGTGTGTGTGTGTGTTTTCAGGTTGAGACAGCATCGTCTGGAGCAGCAACAGACTGATGTCGAGTTTGAGCTCAGGTGCCTCTTCAACAAACCAGGTGACAAACTGAATCAATAATGTTTCTTAATGTAAATATATTTGTATTGATGTTTTTTTTTAATCTCTGATATCAAATCTACAAATTAATAGATGATACTAGCATATAAATGTCTCCAAAAAAGACTATCAACACTGATATTTTCTTGTTTTCCAGTGCAAATATCTGAATATTCTTAATTCAAGACACCGTAATGTAATGTCTGTCTGTTCTGTGCTTTTGTTGTGTAGTCTTTTAGTTTGTGGACTTCTTCAGTTCCCGTTCCTCGTGTGTGTCTTGTTAGTCTATTAGTCCTTGTGTATTTAAGCCCTTGTGTTTCCGGCGTTCATTGTCAGGGTTTGTCCTTCTATGGATTTCATGTTGGTGTGCTCAGTTTAGTTTCTCTTGTTTCTCTGTTTCCTAGTTCTTTTATTAATTAAATACATCTACAATTGCATCCACAAATATGTATCCAGCAGTTCATATTTTGTCTTTGGACAAAGTGATTTGACTGATGACGAATACAGTTTTCAGTTTTGTAAAACTAGCTGTTTCTCTGGACTAGCATGACTTAATGTTGCACAACTTGTACTGGATGGACACCAACAAAGATGTTGCCCATTACTGTAGTGGTCATCTCTCACAGACTGCTGCCAACAGGCCCTTATTGACCATCCATCAGTTCCCTTGCCAGAAGAGGCACACAGTACTTCTCATAAACTCAATGAGGAGCAAGCATGGTGGAGGAACAGGATAGGGGAACAGGACTCTGAGTTCCTTAGGCCAGTGGTCCCAGTTCTCCCTAGCCTGGTTTTACCAAGTCCAATGGTCCAACAGCCCGTTCTCAGCCCGTCCAGTTGTCTAATTTACATTTACATTTATTCATTTAGCTGACGCTTTTATCCAAAGCGACTTACAATTGCTATGTATGTCAGAGGTCGCACGCCTCTGGAGCAACTAGGGGTTAAGTGTCTTGCTCAGGGACACATTGGTGTCTCACAGTGGATTCGAACCCTGGTCTCTCACACCAAAGGCATGTGTCTTATCCACTGCGCCATCACCACCCCTAATGGCCCCAAGTCCAGTGGTTTAGTTGTTCCAATTCCGGTCCAAGTCCAGTGGTCTAGTTGTTCCAATTCCGGTCCAAGTCCAGTGGTCCCATATCCAATGGTCCCAAGTCCAGTGGTCTGGTTGTCCCACAATCAGCCCCATGTCTGGTTGTCCAAAGTTCCTGGTTTTCTCAATTCCTGTGGTCCCATGCTAAGTTGTCCCAGTGTTTCCAAGTCCAGTGGTCCCATTTTTGGATGTTTCCGAGTCTAATGGTCCCAAGTCTGTTGGTCCCTGTGCTCTCTAGCCTGGCAGTCTCACCTTATTTTGATCAATGTATCATTTAACAAGATTTAACTACGAATGTAACTATAATGACAGAATAAACAAACAACAAAACGAAAGCAGCAGCCCCTCATGGATGACTGTGGTGGTATATACACAACGTAAATATTGTCATCACTCCTCCTTTCATCCATCTGGTGTCGTCAGACAAGTGTCGTTCATTAACATCGCTTCACCGGCCTCACTTCTAAAATAAATATATCTTGATTTATGAAAGTTAGATATATGTACTGGAATAAAAAAGGCAGAAAATCGCTTTGTCGGTCTTTGAAATTAAGTAAGTATAAAGTGTGTGTTGTTTATAGTTTCTGATGAATGTGTGTGTGATTGTCCAGAACAAGACTGGAGCTCTGATGACAGACAGCGGGAACATCAGCTTATGTCACACCTGCTGTCAATCATCCAGCAGAGGAATGACATCATCAGCAGCCTGGATCTGGACAGACAGAGGTCAGAGGTCACCTGACCCCAGCAGTGTGAGGTCACATGATGATTATGTGTTATTGATGGATGTTTTGTGTTCTTCATCAGGGAAGAGGAGGAGGACATGATGATGTCTGCTGTGATCCAGAGGACAGGTGATAAACGATCCTCTCTCACTCTCACTGATTCACTTCATTACATTTACTTGAAGACTTTCTCTCTCTCTAGACCTCCTGGCACAGACGGACAAACAGCTGGAAAAATTCAACAGGAAGTTTAAAGGTCTTCAGATGTTCAAGACGTCCAGCTGTAAAACTAAAAACAGCAGCAGAAAGAAAAGCAGCTGAAGGAGAGAAAGAGACTGTAGACCAGGCGTCTCAAACTCAGATCCTGGAGGGCCACTGTCCTCCAACCCTAATCCAGCACACCTGAAACAGCTGATCAAGGTGTTCAGGATTATAAGACAGTTCCCTGTAAACTCTGCAGGGTGCTGGTCTTCCAGGAACTGAGTTTCACACATGTGCTGTAGATGTGTATTAAATAATGCAAAGCAGCATTTCCCAATGGAAAGGAAAGGAAATGGAAAGGCAACATTTTTGAGAGGGTGATTTAGGAGGCTTGTTTAAGATGAGATTACACCAAAGATTCATGATATGTGGAGCTGAATACCTGCAAAAAATAGGGTCTAAAACATTCTAAAACTGTGTTGACACCAGAAAACGTCCGTCAAAGCGAACAATCTGGGCTGCGTTTCCCAAAAGCATTGTAAGCCTAGGTTGATCATAGAACAATTGCCACCAATGGTATCTACGATCAAATAGAGCTTGAGTGATAAAATTAAATTTAAGCATTGTTCAGGCAGACCACTGATCGCTAAACAATATCAGCTGACGCTCAGCTGATTTATTACTCCACCTATCAACTATAGTATTTAAGCTCTTTCAACGAATGCTTTGCAGTCTGTGCACAGACATTTACACCCACCTCCACCCCTTCACCTCCTAGCATCTTCACAATAGACCAGCCGATTCTCTATAGAAGCTCTATCTACGTAATTATTGTATCTCCTTCTGTAAACATATGCTAAGAAACATTTGGTTATTAAAAGGCTTGGGGGATTTGTGTCTCAAGGATCTATCTCAAGATGTCTAGTATGGTAGCTCGAGCACCTTAAGAGCCTAAAGCCTGTTTTATGCTTCTGCGTCGAATCGACGGCGTACCCCCGCAGACCCCTCTGCGTCGCCGCGAACCCCTCTCCGACCCCTCCGCCGTAGCTCGACGTGCACCTCCAAAAAATTGTAACTACGCGTCGAGGCGACGCAGACCGCAAGGGCTGTGATTGGTCAGATGCACCGCGATGCAACGCAACCTGACGCAGAACCATAAAACGGCCACGACGCCGTAGGAGTGACGGCGTAGCTACGCCGTGGAGTTGACGCAGAAGCATAATGAGGCCTTAAGCCTCTCGCCAAATCTAAAGATTGTCAATAAGTTTAATTCTTAAACTGTTCCCGCTCGAACTTAGGCTTACAATGCTTTTGGGAAACGCAGCCCTGGATCCATTTGTCTTGTCGTTGAAAGTTGCACAATTGCCATATGTCAGAACTAGAATGAAGCTTATGTTTACTGTCAGTGACTCTACGAATCCAATGTAGACGGTGTAAAACCTGCCAGTTAACACCAATGCGACAAGATGGTGTATCGTTTCTATAACAGTGACTTGGTGAATAACATAACGGTGATAACATCCTTGAACATCAGAAAATAGTGATGTTCCAGGGGAAAAAAAAAAGCAAGATCCGCTCAAGGACAACATCACAAACACATTATATGGAGGTGGAGGTGGAGGTGTAAGCTTTTACAAATTCCTCTAGGTTTAAATGTCATGGACATTTAATACCACTCAAATAGTCAAGGTCATTGTACATTTTCTTTTTTTTCTTCTTTTATTTAGACATTTGTAGTTCTGTACATATATAATGTATATTCAGTTATTATTATTATTTTTTCATTGGTGTTTAAGGTGAGAACTGCAAAGTAAGCTTTAAATTGGATGGTATAACCTTTACTCAATACACAAATGTGCTTTGTTTAACTTAATTTGTTTGTAGCAAACCTGTTGGACTTCCTGTGAAAGCATCGAGACTATCAAAACTGACATTGCTTTAGGATAATCATTTTGCTTTTTTACATGTTGCTATGAATGCTTCTTGTTTTCTCATTGCCTGCGCTTTGTGATAAACTACCTAATTAAAGTTTGAATGTCAGACTTATAACTGGTGCATTTAACACTCATTAATAGAATTTTAGTATCATTTTTATCCACAATTTTTTTTTTTTTCACTAGAAAATATTAACCTTATTTTTCTGATATCTTTGAAGTTGCTTTGAGACAATCTTGTGAAGTGCTATATAAATAAATGTGGCTTTAACTTTGGACAGTTAGAATATTATTATTAATTTTTCAAATGCAATCGAATCAAAAGCATATTTGTCTTTCAATGACATTTATTTAAATAGTGTTGACACCACAGACTTCCACTATCCAACAATGCACTGGATGTAGAACTCGATCATGTAAATGAATTTTTTAGCGTCACATAATTATAAGTGTATTTCATGTCTCTTTTTTTTCAGAATATAAATTAATGTTTAATTCATTTATATTCTGATTAATACAAATATTCCACGCTTGCTGCACTAAATGTTTATTTCAGAAAGACACCAGAAAAGATGCACAAGTAGCGCTGTCCCGATGAAAACAATACAGAAATGAGCCTCAGTATATGAGTATATGTGCAAAACATAATGCAATACATTACATAATATATATTTCCATTTATGGGAAACTAGTGCTTATATTTTTTTTATAGATACTGCAATGTATGCATTGACCATGCATGGCTATATATTAATACATTTAAATTATTTAGACAAAAATAGCATTACATGTAATATTCACACAGTTTTATCCTTTATTGTGTATATATATTGCCATATAAATGTGAATATATGTTCACACATACATTAGTAATGATTATTGAGCAGATCAAATCTGTTGCACAATCTGTGCATTGATGTTGGGTGGAATATGTGCTTAATGTGGCATACCCAAAATAACTAAAACACTACTATGAATTTGTTCAGATTCTTGAACCTGAAACGTTCTTCCCTAAAATTATAGGACTGAAAACAGTGTAATGCTGTAATTTACATGTATTAATTTAGCAAACACTTTTATCAAAAGCGACTTACAAAAAGACTTCACAGTTCCTGTAAATAAAGAATGTGAACCTGTTTTTATTTGTAATATTTCGTTTATCCACAGAGGGACGCTGGAGAGTATTTGCATCTGCTCGTTTCATCGTCAAGTCAACCTCCGTTTTACTTTCGGTTTATAAATGTCAAGGTGAATGGAAAATGGCGCAGAATACAGGTAAGATTTGATTAACAAACAAATATGTAGGTTTTAGCTAAATGCTAAAAGTTTCTTTAAATATATCAGAATCCAATATAATTCTACTAAAGCAATGATTGTTGCCCTTAATCATAAAATATGTTTACGATTGGCATATATCGACAAAAATAGCCTACTTACTACTTAAATACTTTTAATTTCTAGATATATTTTGTCAAATCAAAATACTTGTAGTCTATTCTATTTAGAAATATTAATGTCATTATAATTACTATAGAGAATGTGCGTTGACGTATTTTACTAATTTTTAAGCATAAATTGGGCACAAAAATAAAACACTGGTCCATCGAAAGTTATTTTTATGTCACCGTTGCATTAAAAGCGTTAATATCATAAGGCTTGTTTTCTGATGTTGCTCATCCGCACGAGCATTTTTTAATTTTTCCACCAGAGGATATCTTCAACTCTGCGGCTGCTGGTAAGTGTTTCATTCTCAGCGAAGTGATTTTGATGTTTGTTTACCTGTTATTAAAAACGACGTGAAGAGAGCATGCAGACATGTTGTTTATTGCTGTTGAGGTATAACGTTTGAGGGAGAAAAGTTTCACGGGTGTTGAGGGGTCTGGTCTTTTTATTTTATTTGACTAAAACTATTCATACTTTTATTATTATTATTTATTATTATTATTTATTTGTTATTATTAACTATTATTATTATTACTACAGTAATTATTTAAAAAAGGTAGAGTGCCTTAAAAATAATTATCACAACACTGGTAAGGCTTACCAGTATATCTGCAGCTTTGGTGTGCTGCAGCTTCTGTGAGCATCTCCCTCTTCCAGATGGATTATTTGTTTTGGTTGAATGTAAAAATATAAATTATAGGATAATTTAACTGAATTAACTTAATTGTTTTGGACAAAATTAAGACTGTTAACCTTATTCAACTAAACATTAATAATTAACATTATTATTGGATTAACCTTATGTAAATAACTTAAGTTAATTGAAATAAATAATGTTACATAAATCCAACGTTAAAAAGTTACGTGGAACCTGTTAACATAAAAAAAAGTTAATTAAGGCCAACATAGCATTTTTTAGAGCCTTTTTCCATGTGCCCCCTTTTATCCTTTGAGCACCTGCCCCTCCAGAAGTCTCTGCTTGGCCCTGTAACTTAGACATCAACAATCAGCATATGAATCTCAACAATGGTGACAATAAGTAAAATATTCGGATAAACAGGTCAACTCTAAACATCCCCAAAACCAGCTAATAAAAATCACAACAAAAAGCACAAGTAAAAGCAAATGAATAAATTAGTAAGACCATTTATTTTGTTTAATGTTTTTAATTAAACAGTATTCAGTGCAGTAGCAGCTTGTGTCTCTTTATTTCTACCAGTCTTCTCCATTTCAACTCCATTACAACTTCCATTACAACACACCCATTACCATATAGTGACCTCTAGTGGTTATCTCAGGTAACAACATAATCTGATATCAATACATCCCCCATTCTTTAAGGAAATCATTTAACAGTAAACAATGTTATTCTATGACATGTCTAACTTTGCATTTGTTAACTAATGATACTACTGTTAAACTAGAACACTACTGCTTTCTCATTGCTGTAACTTTAAGCAGTTTTTCCACAAATTCAGTCTATCAGGTTTTCTAATGTGTCTTGCAGATCTTATAGGTGTAACTGTATGATGTTTTACTGTCTGTGTTTGAATTAGTGTCACATTCATCCTTTGCAGACAATGCATTTGAGTCAGATTAAGGATTGCTTTGATTCAAGACTTGTGACTCTTTCTCAGTCTTTAACAAGTCACGTCTGTTTCTTCTGAGAATGTGTCCCATCTTCTGTTTTCACCTGACAAGATCTCTGAGCTTTCTTGCTACAGTTCTCATCATTACTGATAATCACAACATCATTCATCATCAGTGGTTGCAAATGTTTTAGAGATATGCCATAGCAGAACTTCTGCTTCACTTTCAGCTGGTTGAGCTTCTGCTTCAATTTCGCATGTCTTCGTTCTGAAAGTACGGATAATAAGAAAGAAAGGCTGATTCAGGATAGTAAATAATTTTTACCTTTCAGATGGAAGAGATCCATTCCAACTTTCTCCCAGGCTGGTGTTGACTCCCAATGTGTATCCCACATTTTATGGGATACCATATAAAATATACCTATAATTTTTTCATAAACACGAACCTCCACCCAGTGCTATTCTATCTAGAGTTACATTTTAACACACATTGTGTGTTAAAAATATACACAACATGTGTCAAAATACCATCAACACATCCTGTGTGTTGTTTTTAACACATCTTTTTTTAGAGTGTACACAACATGTGTCAAAATACCATCAACACATCCTGTGTGTTGTTTTTTAACACATCTTTTTTTAGAGTGTACAAACCATGTTCACATGTATCTCAACATCTTCTTCTGATGTACTCACACAATTTCCTATTGGAGTTCTTGAAAGCGTATCTGCCATCACCAGGTATTTGCCAGGCATGTACACCAAATCGAAATCATATTTGCAACTTCATCGTTAGTCTCTGAATCATGGGTGTCATCTCAGTCAAATTCTTCTTCATTATTGCAATCAATGGATGATGATCTGTTTTTGCCATGAAAGTAGGAAGACCAAACTTTTCCATCCCAAAAACAAATCACTTATTACTAAACAGTTTGACTTTTGTCATGCGTCTACAGAAGTTGTCATTGAGAATGAACAGAGGGTTAAATGCTAATGATTTATTGTTTCATTTAAAGACACCATGATAGTGATCAGTGTTTGCTTTAGTTGGGCTCTTGACCCTTGTCTTAATAACAACAGTTTCTCTTCTGGTTGCTGTAACTGAGTGTTTATAAAACACATTTGTTATGACACATACGCCAAACGAAAATATGAGCATGTGGTTGTGTTTAGATGATAAAAATCATCATATAGTGACTTGATTCTCTGATCTTTTCCAGAGCCTATCTCTGATTAGACAGATGATGTTTTACTTGTATTATTCATTATAGTAGAACTGATTCTGCTGTAAGGCCCATTGTTCTGACAATCAGATATTAAAAACCTCTATGCACTAAAAAAAATGATATGTTGGCTTTAATTAACTTTTTTTGTCAACAGGTTCCATAAATTAACTTTATTATGTCAACAGGATGCACATAACTGGGTTACCTTAAACAAACATAATTTGTTCATGTAACATATGTTGGCTTTAATTAACTTTTTTATGTCATCAGGTTCTGATATGTTGGCTTTAATTAACTTTTTTATGTCAACAGGCTGCACATAACTGGGTTATGGCAGTGTTAAAGTTAATGAGATAATTAAGTGAATAATTGAGTGATGATTGAGCATTATTGAAGACACCTGATGTTAACAAGCAGAATCAGTGGTCTTTTGCCACAGGTGCATTTTTATTGGAATTTTACTATTTCACCGCCATTTCCTTTAAAAAATCTATTTTGCACTAGTTACACAAAATACTTCCTCTCAGCGCCCTTTGGACAAAAATGTCTCCATTGAAACCCATTAAAACTGCATTTTTTAATCCCAGGGCTGTTTAACTATAAAATGATGCAACATTTTCATTCTGTTGGCAAGGCTTCAAAATGAACATTTTTACCATTTTTTATCAGATGGTGCCATTTTTTCAGGTTTGGCCTATAAAGCAAATACTCGCTTTGTTCCTGTTTTCTGCTTTGGCATATTATAGAGCCAATTGGATAAATTGTGCAACGATATTTGTTTGAGTGTGTTGGTATGGATGTCAGAGTGTGGTTGGTATGCGTGTTATAAAAAAAAATGTGTTTGTGTGCATGTGTGTGTTTGTAATATTGAGAGAGAAAAACTCAACTGCAAATAACAAAACCAATCACTGTGTGCACCAGTGGAGTTTTGCGGGCATCCAATGGGGAAAGTTTGGTCCTGTGCCCAAACAAAATCTTACCGAAAGCTCATTTTTGTCCTCTATGTAGCTATGTGTAACTTTTTTTTTTAATTGATGCACAATTATCTCATCACTGCTCCAGTGTTACTTATAACACTCTGAGAGTGTGGATATAAACACTGAGCAGTGTTAATTTAACACTGGGGATTTTGCTGTGTACCCAAAATGAGTTCACAGCAAGTCTTGTTCCCCCCAAATCAGTGGGGTTTTTTTCATGCATTTTGTCCAGTAACAGAAGCAGGAGACAAACTGAAGGTAAAATAAGCAGAGTTTATTGAGTAATCTTAGTTGTGTCTGTTTCAGTAAAACGGAAATCTGACCGGCACAAATCCTTTTGTTATTATATCACAAGCGTTTTACATTAAAAAGCTTTAAATGGAGACACTCTCTGATCTCTTACTTGCTTGTGAAGACAACAGAACCTAACATAAGATTAAACAGTAATGGAAAAATAATATAAAATGACTGAACGATAAGTGAAATAAACGATAAATGAATCAGTTAAATGAGAACATAAATGGTTAAATGGTTATTGAAAATGATTATATGATTCAATGGTACAATTAAATGATAAATGATTATAAATGAATAAAAGATGTACCACAACACAAATGGTTGCTCTCTTGAAGCTACACACACACAGGTTGCTAGAAATAATTATTAGCTCCTTCATTCCCCCGTTTTAATATGCAAACAAAAATTGATTGAGCGCAAGCAAACTTTCATAATCCTTATCAAACTTTGAAAGTATAGAAACATACTTTCTACATGTCCTTTTAAAGGAAAGAACAGGTCTCTTCTGTCATACCGCATACCGGCGTCTGTTCAGGGGAATGTGTCTCAAACTGTTGTTTTACAGCTGTTAAATGATCTGACAAAGCTGTTAACTAATGTACAGAAGTAAGATGATAAACAATCCTGAAACTGCAACTTCTAAAATGCTTCAAATTATTCCAAGTATCTAACATAGTATCTCACTATTTCTTACTATTCCAGATTAGGGGAAAACATCTTCATTGAGTTTAGCTACTTGTTCTTGAAGAGCTTTAGCTATTAATGACTAAATTAAACAGTTGCAAGGACATTTGCCCATGTTATTTGTCCAGTTATAGAGATCAAATCAGAAAATCAATGGTAATGAATGTGCATACAATTGCCAATATGTGAACCTTTAGATCTTTGGCATACGTGTAAAGTCAAAGCCAGATTGGCATCACAATGGCCTTCTAGCTATAGACAAATCAGTGAATCAACATCATGTTAATTTTGATCACATCTTCCACCCAGTGGGCATTTGATGTCAATTTAACATCAATATGACATCAAACAAAATGTCAAATGACGTCACGTCATTTGACAAAATGAAAGTCATATTGAAAGTCATATTTGACTAAATGAAAGTCATATTCAAAAATGAAAGTCATACTGATGTCAAAGTGTCAATGTCAATTTGATGTCAATGATATTGACCTGAGATGTAGGGACCAGAAAAAAACATGTCAGATTGATACCTTTGTTAGGCATCTTTACAACCACAAGGAAATAATTACAAAATATAATGAAAATATGCATATTCATGCATGTCATACATGGTGGTCAAAATCTTGACTATTTGTTGATGTCAAATTGACATCAAGGTGTTTGCTGGGTCAGCATGATGATTAAATACCTTCTATTGACCGGCCTGATTTAAATTGTGTAGAACAATTATGCAATTTAAAAACATCACTGCATGATTATTAAAAAACAAAACAAAAATGGAAAACAGTTGGTGTCTGTCTAACTTAGTTTCTTTTCAGTCATGGATCTTTGAAAAAAAAAAGTAAAATTCAATAGTAATATAGCTTGTTTCTAATATATATTTTGTAGTTCAGAATGTACTGTATCTGTTCCTAAAATGTCTTGGTAGTCTGTTCTTCCAGAAGAACCATCTTGAAGTTGAAGATTGCAGTTCCGTTTCTCGGCCTGTTTGCCGAAACAGAGTGTAGGTACACAGCAAAACCCCCAGTGTTAAATTAACACTCTGAGTGTGGACTCATATAAACACTGAAGCAGTGTTAAAGTTAATGAGATAATTAAGTGAATAATTGAGTGATGATTGAGCATTATTGAAGACACCTGATGATAACTAGCAGAATCACTGAAGGAGAAAGACGTAATTTTAAGTCACCTTTATGGTGACCAGTGTTTGCTTTAGTTGGGCTCTTGACCCTTAAATCATTAACTTTAGATTTTGTTTGGCTGCTGTACGTGAGTTATAACAGCCAGATGAACATATAGAAAAGGTGATCTGATGGTGTTGGTTGTGTTTTAACATAATCATTATTTCACAATCATTTGACCTGAATCACTGAACACATATATATAGGCCAATTTCTAAGTTAGGTTTACTTTATTAATTATAGCAGCACTGTCCTTGTATGGCATCATATTTTTAACCTTTTCAATGAAACCAAATGATAAAAAAAAATAAAAAATATTTATGTTGGCACACACAGACATAAAGAATTAGCGTATGAATCTCAGCAATGGTGACAAACAGATCACTTCTGAACATAAGATCATTATTTATTCATGCAGCAATGCATGATTGAGCCATGAATGAGTTTTTATTGGTGGTAGCCAGAATGCACTGCAAAATGCTTTATAATTGTCAACCATTGTTGAGATTCACAGGCTGATTCTTGATGTCTTTGTGTCTAAAAACTGTAAATAAATGAAAAAAAAATGTTTGTTTTTTTGTATATGAGACGTGTATAAAAATTTCTTTGGATTACGTTGTAAAAGTTTAAAACATTATGCTGTGCAAGAATAGTGCTGCTGTAAGTGATAGAGTAAACCTAATTTGAACTCTATATGAGTTCAGGTCAAATGATTGTTAAATATTGATTGTTTAAACACAACCAACACCATCAGATCACCTTTTCTATTTGTTCATCTGGCTGTTACAACTCACGTACAGCAACCAAACAAAATCTAAAGTTAATGATTTAAGGGTCAAGCGCCCAACTAAAGCAAACACTGATCACCATAATGGTGGCTTAAAATTCCGGTTTTCTCCTTCAGTGATTCTGCTTGTTATCATCAGGTGTCTTCAATATTGCTCAATCATCACTCAATTATTCAATTAATTATCTCAATAACTTTAACACTGCTTCAGTGTTACTTTAACACTGCTTCAGTGTTTATATGAGTCCACACTCAGAGTGTTAATTTAACACTGGGGATTTTGCTGTGTATAATAATGCTTGAACCTCTCAGCAAATTTCTTAAAGATCACAGACATCGATCTGCGAAAACACAAAAACAACAGACCGGAAAACAAAATCTGGTCTTTTTGCAAAACAAGTCTGTTTAAACTTTGTTGGAATTATTTTGACTCCATTATAAAGAGATAGCCTAAACAAAGACCATAGAGACCATTTGGCTGTCAACTAAACTGTAGTCTGGTGTAAGCTAATCATCATACCCATATCTTCATCAAGAGGTTGGCCCCCAAGTCACTAAAAGACAAGGTTCTTCCCCATGACACCATCCTACAGCATTTCTCTGGTCTCATTCAAAATGTTAAACATTGACTAATTTACAGTGACTAATATGTGTCCATGTACACAGCAAAACCTCCAGTGTTAAATTAACACTCTGAGTGTGGACTCATATAAACACTGAAGCAGTGTTAAAGTAACACTGAAGCAGTGTTAAAGTTAATGATATAATTAAGTGAATTATTGAGTGATTATTGAGCATTATTGAAGACACCTGATGTTAACAAACAGAATCACTGAAGGAGAAAACCGTAATTTTAAGTCACCATTGTGGTGATCAGTGTTTGCTTTACTTGGGATCTTGACCCTTAAATCATCAACTTTAGATTATGTTTGGCTGCTGTACGTGAGTTATGACAGCCATGTGAACATATTGAAAAGGTGATCTGATGGTGGTGGTTGTGTTTTACATAATCGTTATATCACAGTCATATGATCTGAATCGCTGTACTCATATATAAGCCAATTTCTCAGTCAGGTTCGCATTAATTAATTATAACAGCACTGTGCTTGTATGGCATCATATTTTTGGCCTTTTCAATTAAACCAAATGATCAAAAAAATAAAACTTCAAAAAAAATTATGTTGGCACACACAGACATCAAGAATTAGTGTATGAATCTCAGCAATGGTGACAAACAGATCACCTCTGAACATAAGCTCATTATTTATTCATGCAGCAATGCATGATGGCAGCCATGAATGAGTTTTGATTGGTGGCATCCAGAATACACTGCAAAATGCTTTATAAATGTCACCATTGTTGAGATTCACAGGCTGATTCTTGATGTCTTTGTGTTTAAAAAAACTGAATTGATTAAAAAAAAAAAATTTGTATTTGAGTTGTGTATTAAAATTTATTTTGATTACTTTGTAAAAGTTTAAAACACTATGCTGTACAAGAATAGTGCTGCTATAATTGATAAAGTAAACCTAATTTGGGCTCTCTATGAGTTCAGGTCATATGATTGTTAAATAATGATCATGTTTAAACACAACTAACACCATCAGATCACCTTTTCTATTTGTTCATCTGGCTGTTATAACTCACGTACAGCAGCCAAACAAAATCTAAAGTTAATGATTTAAGGGTCAAGAGCCCAACTAAAGCAAACACTGATCTCCATAATGGTGACTTAAAATTATGATTTTCTCCTTCAGTAATTCTGCTTGTTAACATCAGGTGTCTTCAATAATGCTCAATTATCACTCAATAATTCACTTAATTATCTCATTAACTTTAACACTGCTTCAGTGTTACTTTAACACTGCTTCAGTGTTTATATGAGTCCACACTCAGAGTGTTAATTTAACACTGGGGATTTTGCTGTGTAGTCTTCTCTAACAATTTCTATGCCTGAATTACTTAGCAAAATTCCTACTTGTAGATTTTCTTTTTCTTTCTAATGTGGTTTTTCCAGAAGTTTCTCTTTGAATTATTTCCTGTAGAATTCACTTATAATGAGACAAATCATAACTGCACTAGAAGCTGATTCTCTCACCAAGATCAATGTAATTTTATAACTCTAAAATGCAAGTGTTATTAAGAGTTTTGGTTATAGTTGACCAAAATGTAGTTACCAAAAGCAAGTGTATGACTTTACATTATGACTTTACATTTTCTTGTCTGAAATTCATCTGAGCTCAAAGCCGTTAATTAGGAACTTTGTCTTTGCGGAAGCTTTGTGTTGAAAGAGCTAAAAAAATAATTAAACTCAAATCAATATTTTGGATAATTATTTACAAGTACACAGCAAAACCTCCAGTGTTAAATTAACACTCTGAGTGTGGACTCATATAAACACTGAAGCAGTGTTAAAGTAACACTGAAGCAGTGTTAAAGTTAATGAGATAATTAAGTGAATTATTGAGTGATTATTGAGCATTATTGAAGACACCTGATGTTAACAAACAGAATCACTGAAGGAGAAAACCGTAATTTTAAGTTACCATTATAGAGATCAGTGTTTGCTTTAGTTGGGATCTTGACCCTTAAATCGTTAACTTTAGATTATGTTTGGCTGTTGTACGTGAGTTATGACAGCCATATGAACATATTGAAAAGGTGATCTGATGGTGGTGGTTGTGTTTTACATAATCATTATATCACAGTCATATGATCTAAATCGCTGTACTCATATATAGGCCAATTTCTCAGTTAGGTTCGCATTAATTGATTATAACAGCACTGTACTTGTATGGCATCATATTTTTGGCCTGTTCAATTAAACCAAATGATCAGAAAAATAAAACTTAAAAAAAATTGATGTTGGCACACACAGACATCAAGAATTAGTGTATGAATCTCAGCAATGGTGACAAACAGATCACCTCTGAACATAAGCTCATTATTTATTCATGCAGCAATGCATGATGGGAACCATGAATGAGTTTTGATTGGTGGCACCCAGAATGCACTGCAACATGCTTTATAATTGTCACCATTGTTGAGATTCACAGGCTGATTCTTGATGTCTTTGTGTCTAAAAAAAACTGAATCGATTTAAAAAAAAAAATTGTATTTGAGACGTGTATAAAAATTTATTTGGATTACTTTGTAAAAGTTTAAAACACTATGCTGTACAAGAATAGTGCTGCTATAATTGATAAAGTAAACCTAATTTGGGCTCTCTATGAGTTCAGGTCATATGATTGTTAAATAATGATCATGTTTAAACACAACCAACAACATCAGACCACCTTTTCTGTTTGTTCATCTGGCTGTTATAACTCACGTACAGCAGCCAAACAAAATCTAAAGTTAATGATTTAAGGGTCAAGAGCCCAACTAAAGCAAACACTGATCTCCATAATGGTGACTTAAAATTACGGTTTTCTCCTTCAGTAATTCTGCTTGTTAACATCAGGTGTCTTCAATAATGCTCAATCATCACTCAATAATTCACTTAATTATCTCATTAACTTTAACACTGCTTCAGTGTTACTTTAACACTGCTTCAGTGTTTATATGAGTCCACACTCAGAGTGTTAATTTAACACTGGGGATTTTGCTGTGTAGCCATGTAATAATCTGAATAATGTAACTTCAGCTGGTTGTTATCGCAGAATAAACCCCTTCAGGGTGATGCAAGGCCCCTTCACTTCACATCAGTCCTGATCTTCCTGTCTAGGTTTATCCTGCGATAACAAGCAGCGGAATATACATTCTCCCTTATACAACGAAAATGTCACTGAACCCAAAGAAGTCTACAGACTGTCTGACATACCAGATCATTAAAGTCTGTTCCCTGGTCAAAATCAATCACATGTCTGACATTCATCTGTGAATGATGTCTCAAACCAGTGTTTAGCCATTGAGACAGTAGTTACCTTTTGAAATTGAAATTTTGTCCAACTAAAACCAAAACATCCTAATAACCCTTGTTAGTATTATATTAGTTATAATATTGCATTGCATAAAATTTTGTCCCAATATACCTGAATTCACTCCTCAGATTTTGAGCTTGACATTGATAACATTATTTGTTATCAATACACCATATCTTCAAGAGTACCAACTAAACCTCCAGCAGCTCCTCCAAAAAAAGGAACATAGTAACTCCAGGAACTAGCGCGTTTGGATCTGTATGATTCGTTTGCTTCAGCTTCAGCCTTTTCTTTCTTGTATTTTCTGTCAGCTTCTTTTAAAGCATTAGCTTTTGCTAACTTTAAATTTTCTTCAGCTTTTTTTATAGCTTTAGCCTTTTCTGTCATGAATTTTTCTTCAGCTTCTTTTAAAGCTTTCGCCCTGGATTTTTCTTCAGCAACTTTTAAGGCTTTATCCACTTCTCTCTTGTATTTTTCTTCAGCAACTCTATAGGCTTCACCAACTAATATCTTGTGTTTTTTTTCTGCATCTTGTAAAACTTCATCCACTTTTTTCTTGTGTCTTTCTTCAGCTTTTTTTAAAGCGTGAGCCTTTTCGGTTTCATGTTTTTCTTCAGCTTCTTTTAAAGCGTGAGCCTTTTCGGTTTCATGTTTTTCTTCAGCTTCTTTTAAAGCTTTAGCCACTCGTCTATCAAGATTTACATTATATTCATGCTCTGCTTGTTCTCTTGTTTCTCTTTGAATTCGTTCCTGTAGGTTTTGTTTTTCTTCCTCATGTTTTTCTTCCATGCATTTCATAAAGGCCTCTTGTTGTTCTCCTAGAGATTTTTCTTTTTGTTTAATCTCCTCTTCAAATTTTCCCTGTTTCATCTCCAGTTTACTCTTCATCTCTTTTTGTACATTCTTATCTCTTTCTTTCTTGATCTTTTCTTCTCTGTTTTTAAACTCCTCTTTTCTTTTTCTCAGTTCATTCTGAATCTCTTGTCTTTCTCTCTCTTTATCTTTCTTCATTCCTTCTATTTCTGTTTCATATTTGGCTCTCAGCACTTCTTCTATTCTCTTGATCACTTCTTCTTTTTCCTTTATTATTATCTTTTGTCTCTCTTTGATGTTCTTCTCCACCAGCTGGAACATCTCATTGGTGTAGAAACTCCCTCCATTTCCTGCCACCATACAATCAATCTTATCCAGCAGCTCAGAAACCTGTGTCTCATCTTTAGTCTCGTTGTTATTGAACACATGGTATCTGTGACCACACTGCTGGATGAGGTTCTTTAAACTATCATCATCTTCAATGAATTCTTCCATTCTTCTTCCTCTAAGTTTATCTCCTCTGGTGAACAGCACCATGGTGTACATTCTGGATTCGTCTCCAAAAGTCTCCTTGATCATCTTCACTGTGTCTTTCTCCTCTTGAGTGAATCGTCCCAGTTGAATCACCAGCAGAAACACATGTGGACCGGGTGCCGCCATTGAGATGCTCATCACAATCTCCTTCCTGATCTCAACATTATCAACTCCAGTATCATACAGGCCTGGAGTGTCAATCACAGAGATATGTCTTCCGTTAAAATCGGTTGTTTCTTTCACAGAGTGTGAAGTCAGGATTGATTTAAAAGCTTCTCGTCTCA
Organism: Gila robusta; assembly: GCA_030770095.1. NCBI lineage: Eukaryota > Metazoa > Chordata > Actinopteri > Cypriniformes > Leuciscidae > Gila > Gila robusta. Next base: position 525,212 of record JAVALU010002400.1, read on the forward strand.
GGATGGTGTTTCCCGTTGCACTTTTCCCAACACCTGTCTTTCCCAGCAAAACAATCCTCACATCATCACTGTGTGCTTCACCTGCTAACAGAAGAAGACAGTTACTACAGTGAAATTCTCCAATATCAAACATAATTTCATCTGCTTAAAGGTTTAATTTTTAAATGCACTTTGTGCTAATGTACCACAGTGCCAATTGTATCCAAATCTGTGGGAGAAACTGCATTCGGCCTTACTTCATAACAATTAAAACAATAAAGTATGAATGACCACCTGAATTTTTGCCTTTCATAAACTGCATTTTTTTGAAGGCCATTGCCTAAATAATGACTACAGCATTTATTTCACAACATAGGTGTAACACTGCCATAGTAGGTAGAAAATAAAAAAGTAAATGTCTCACCTGTAACTGCTCTGTTCCTTGAACTTTTCTGAAAAACACATTTGATACTGATTTGTGAAACCGGCAATAAGTGGATAAGTTAATTATAAAAACACACTGTCGCATTGCTGCATATATGTCTAAATAGTGATTTAAATCTATTTGATCATACCTCTGTGGTAACGCTGATTAAGTCACTGTCTACGGTGTACTTGAGTTTCCCCACCGCTGCACACTTGATGTCATACTCAGTTCCTGGTCTCAGATCAGTCAGAGTAACTGTGTTTTGATTCTTCAGCACAGGTTCAGATGTCCAGACTGTGTCATGCTTCAGTTTATACAGTATTCTGAGCTCCTCTGTAGCAGGACATGATGGAGGAACCTTCAGAACCACACTCTGACCTTTAACCTCTTCAGTGATTGGACAGGCTGGTGTGGATGGAGGAGTAAAGCAAACAGCTTCATCACACTCACTTTCATACACAATAATGCAGGATCCAGGATGACTCTCCATTTCCTTTGAGGACACAATGAATCTGGCTTGTTTACAGCTTTCCTTTGAATTGATCAAATTCTCAAATATCTTCAAGTTTCTCTTCATGATCTTTTTGTTTACTGAAGTGAGCCAAGACTTTTGCTTTGAACCAGGGCTTTTCTCACCAGTTTCTCCTTGTGTTGAAGAACTCACACTGAAAAAAGTGAAACTATGGTGTCGTTTATTTAAAGTGCATTTTTATATTGGACTAAGTGAAAATCATGGTTTCAGGTTTAAACCTGTTTTGTTCAGTTTTCCTTAAAGTAAATAACGAACACCCTAGACTAAATTAAAAGCAACAATTTGAATTAAATATTTTTTTTACTTCAAACCAAAGTTTTCATGTCACGTGACTACATGACGTCACATCAATTAACTCCTTGCTCGCGTTTTTCCACCCGCCATTACGCGCCTCGAATGTCAAGACGTCAAGACGGTCTGTGGTCCAGAAAAAACACTTTAAAAACACGGTAAGCATTCGAAATTGTATTATTTTTAACGTGAATATGTGTTTTTCATTCACATTTATGGTTAGTGGCAGGATGGACAACTAAGTTAGGCTATTACTTTACAGTGTTTGTGCAGGTGTTAGCTAAAGCTATAGCCAAACCAGACTATCGCAATATATATGGTGACTGTTTGACAAATGCAAAGTTAATTTTGTTATTATTTCACTGTGATGTAAGGTAAATTTAATGAGTGTTGTGTCTGTTTGTCTAACAAAGTTAGACAAAGTGCTTGAATAAAGTAGTTCATTTTTTACATGCACCGCAACCGTCAACTAATTTAACGTTAGACATTGACTGCAGGAGCTGTAACGTTATATAAGAAGGCCTATGTCCGAATCAGCTAATGTTCGATTGAGCCAATGTGTGAATATAGCCGGTTATTGTTCAGCACAACTCTGGAAAATAATTGTTCTATTAACGTTAGCTATTCTAAATTTAAATGAACTTTAGATTTAGAATAAAAACTCCCGCCCATGCGCGCCCTGCCCCCACAGCACTCATTTTTGAAATTCATCGCCTTTGGAAGTCTAACGTTAGATGATAAAAAATAATAAAGCAAAATTAATTGGAAATAGTCCTCAGATGCCATGTCCATAATCTATACCAAAATGTTTTTTGTAGAACGAAAAATTCTAACAGATTCCATCTCTTACAGATTAATTAAAATTACTCCACCACGTGCGTGATGTCACTAACTAATTTCTGATTGAAGAGGAATTCATATTCTATTGTTTCACCTGTCAGCCTAATGCAGTATAGTACAATATCACCAGTATGTCTAAGGTCTTATTAATAATTACATTGTGTAGTGATTATTATGGATCGTGCTAACTGCCCAAACTAAAATGTGAAATCTCACCTTTTTCTTTGTTTTACAGGTTTGAAATTTCACAATTTTGGCCTTATTGCTGAATCTGGTAAGTCCCAAAATATACAACTTTTAACATTATTTTCATGTATTTTTAAATAGGAATGACTAACACTAGAGAATAGCTTTGAAATGATCAGAGAGAGATATCCTTGCTAATATTATCGGCATTACATGGTAGTATGAAAATATAAAGGAAGGTTCACTTCATGTCAGTAATTTATTTGATTTTTTTTATTACATTTTGATAATTGCTAATAACCCCAAATCTAATCAAGAAGTTACCCACCCAATTTAATGTGGTTTATTTTACCAGACAGTATAAATAAATTAATAAAATGCTAAGTTATTTTATGCAGCTTCAAATGTCCTTAAAATGTATCTAAAATATTAGTTAAAAAGAATGATTGCAGTTATCGTGCCAAAAAAGAAAACACTATGGATTTTGTGTATCACGCAGTAAAACCCATTCACTTAATTGAAATAATCTGTGAGCTAGTAATATGAAATAAAAAACTTCCCGCTTTGAAAGGCATTGCTTTCCTGCAAGAAGTATTGACAACAAACAACTGAATCTATAAATTAAGTCTTTTTTTTTTATTTCCTAGTCTTCGAATGAATGTGGAAATGCAAGGGCTGTGGTATTTCTGTTTCACGAAGATCTGAGCTCCTTAAACATTATAAGCTTGAACACAGACATTACGGACGCCACCATTCTTATGCATGCATCTATTTCAACTGTCCTTGTACCTGCAAGACTTGGAAGGCACTTTTGAGTCACTTATCAAGAAGTCATCATACCACCTCACAAACTCAACTGACCACGTTTAAATGTCTCTTATGCAATTGTAATCAACGTTCCACTTTGAAAGACTATTTTCAACATATAGCACAGCATCTTAAAAACAGTGAAACAGTTGATTGTGTGTTTCAGGGCTGTTCATACAAAACAAATATTTATGCTTCGTTTCGAACTCATAGAAGCAGAAATCATAAGGATTGTTCAGTTAATGACTTAAAGCTTGGAATACTTGAGAAACAGTGGTCAAGCCCAAATATTTCTGTTGAAAGTCATATTGCTGACAGTATCCAGATTGATAGTGTTGGTACTGAGCTCTCGGAGGATTTACGTACAGAAAACTTAACTGATTTTAGTTTGGATGATCTGCCACGTAATTTTGAGCTCAAAGTTGCCTCTCTCCTTCTAAAGCTAGAACATATTTATCTAGTTTCTAGTGTGGCTGTTGATGAACTTTTGCAAGAGTTTGACTATTTAATAAGCACTGCTTCTGTCCCTCTTATCCATCAAACCATATCTCAGCACTTACAGAATGTTAACTGTCAAGTAGATGAAACTGTTCTGCAGGAAGTAGCATCTACCCTTTGTAAGTCAAATCCTTTGTCAGCTTCATTTGGTGGCCATGGCCCACTTTCGACAGCTTGGAAGCGCAAGACGTTCTACAAAAAACATTTTGATATTGTAGAACCTATAGAATATGTGCTCGACTCCAAAAACGGATTATCTTTTCAATACATCTCTATTCTGAAATCTTTACAGCAGATCCTAAGTTGTCAAACGTTTTTGGAAAAAGCAATCAACTTGAAATCTCACCATCAAATTCAATCTGATGAAATTCAATATAAATCCTTTTATGACGGTATTAATTACAAAGAAAATTTGCAATTGTCTAAGGAGTGTGCTATTTCACTTATTTTGTATATAGATGATTTTGAAATCTGTAATCCCCTCGGCACCTCCAGAAAAAAACATAAAATCTGTGGAGTATATTGGACATTGGGGAATTTACCTGCTAGTTGTCACTCATCGCTCTCTAATATTTATTTAGCTGCACTTATTCGTAGTGAAGATGTTAAGTCCTATGGTTATGAGAGTGTACTGAAGCCCTTAGTAGATGATCTTATTACATTGGCAGTAGAAGGCCTGTTTATTGCCAAATTGGGAAAAAGCTTTAAAGGGTTTGTTCATTGTGTAGTAGCAGACAATCTCGGGGCCCACGGTATTGCAGGTTTTGTGGAAAGCTTTTCAGGTAAATATGCTTGCAGATTTTGTACAGCAGAAAATGTAGACATTCAAACAAAAGAAGTCAAGTCAGGAGTTTTTTGTGCAAGAAGCAAGGACATTCATAATTCTCATCTTAAAGCTATTGAAGAAAATTCATTGTTTAGTCATTTTGGTGTGAAAAGGAAGTGTGTGCTGTCAGAAAATCTGTCATATTTCAGTGTGACAGAGAGTTTCCCCCCAGATATAGCTCATGACATCTTTGAAGGAATTGTCCCTGTTGAGATTGCTCTTTGTCTTACGGTGTTAATTTCTAAAAAATATTTTACATTAGCCAACTTGAACGAAGCAATAACAACATTTCCATTGAAGTGGACAGATAAGGCAAACCGTCCTCATGTTGTGCCCCTCTCGTACACTACAAGGAAAACAATCGGAGGAAATGTACACGAGAATTGGAGTCTCTTGAGATTTCTTCCTCTTTTGATCGGAAGCAGAGTACCTTCAAATGAACCAGCATGGCAAGTGCTCTGTGAATTAAAGGACATTGTAGAACTTGTAGTTGCACCTTTTCACACTGAGGACTCCATTTCTTATCTTGACTTCAAAATATCAGAACACAGGACAGTTTTCCAAGAAGTTTTCCCCCATGAAAGAATTCTGCCTAAACATCATTATTTGGAACATTATCCGGGGTTGATACGCCAGTTTGGACCCCTTGTTGCTCTATGGACAATACGATTCGAAGCAAAACATAGCTTCTTTAAAAGAGTAATCCGTCATACAAACTGTTACAAAAATGTACTGTATTCATTAGCTCAAAGGCACCAATTTCAGACTGCATATAATCTGCACATGTCTAGATTCCCTAAGGCACCTTTGGAGGTTGGTGATGTATCAACACTTCCACTTGATGTTATCAATGAGGATATTGCACAGGCTGTGAAGCAGAAGTACCCACATATGGACACTGTGGACCTTGCAAAACATGCATCCTACAATGGCTTCGACTATAGGATTGGAATGGTGGTAGCCCATGGGTCACTGGCAGGACTTCCAGAGTTTTGTGAAATTGTTCACATGATTGTTCTACAAGAGACACTAATTTTCATTGTCAAAAAATTGGATGCCTGGTACCTGGAACATTATCGATCTTATGCCTTGGTTATGTCTACCACTACTACACAACTAAGGCTTGTTGGGGCGCATGAGCTGACAGATCCCTACCCTCTGGTTCATTACGTGGTTGGTGGACGGCGCCTCATCTCTCTGAAGAGATACATACACGCATAAGGTTGTATATGGGTTTGGGGTTACAAATGTACAAATGAGACCATTTATAAAAAATAAAAAAAACTTTCTAATTTTATAAATTGTTTAATTTTCAGATAATGCTCTTTTCTAAGAATGTCCCCTTAACCTTTAGTTACTTTTGATCTAATTTTAATTTGATAAAATGGGCAGATATTGTATGTTTTATCTGTGCAATACACTAACACGCTATTTAATTCATAGCTGAATAGTAAAAAAAAAAAAGTGTAGTGGGCATCAGAGATTTTGATAAATGGTTCTGTGTTAAACTATGAATTACATAGCTAGTATTCAGTGTATAATATTAATTGTTAATAGGTATAATAGTACACCTAAATACCACACAAGTAAATAAAAATACCTTCTGGACTTAAATGAATTAGTACTTTAGCTTGTGAAATCAATCTTCAAATATTATTGGTAGCAATATTAATTCTACTATCCATGCAGATGGGCATATCACTAATGAAAAAGACATTTGCTGTCCTTTTTCTAATGTAAAAATTAGACTGCTAAGGTCGCATAATGCCATAGCAGATTGATTTAAATACATTTTCAGAATTTTCACCAGAATTGTCAAATGATAGTTGTTAATCAATGAGTTTGTGAATGCGTTTGTTAATCAATGAGTTTGTGAATGTGAATTTAATGCAAGTTATGCCCAATTTCGTAATATACAGCTAATACTATTGTTTCTTTTCTTGTTTTGACTAGATCCTTTTGGATGGGCAGACATGGCAGTCAAAAGGCCAGCCAAGTTGCGGGTTATTCTGAATCCCGATGACACCAGGAAGCTAATTTTGCCTGATGGCATTCCAGAGTCAATGGAGCAGCTTATGGATGAAGTCAGGAAAGTGTGTGGGTTAAATGGCAATTTAAGACTGCAGTACCAAGACAGAGACTTTGGAGATGCACTAGTGAACTTGACATCTACTGCTGAACTTCAGGATTTGGCAACTATTAAGGTCATCCCAATAACTGATGATTGTAGTCAAGTAATTACACTCAATGTCTGTGAGATAGTGTCTGCTCAATCAGATGACACAGAGCTCCTGTCCACATCCTCTAGTTCGGTCTCTACAAGAACTCAGATGTGGCCACATGAGTTTCTGATACCAACATTCTCCTATGACACTGAACTACAGTTAGAAAAGGGAAATGCTGTGTTTAGGTCAAACAACACAAGGTTGACCCTAAGTTCAAAACCAAAGTCAGATATTTTGGAAAAGTTAGCAGAAGAGATATTCAAGTTCAAAGCCTACCCAACAGATGCAGACTTCAGTCACGTTGCTGAGGCACTAATCAAGAAACACCCATGCCTATCTGAACCTGGCTCATACAATGGTTGCTACGGGTGGAAGCAGCGGCTGAAGACAAAAATGGGCAACTACCGAACTCAGCTGAAGGGCCTTGGGTGTTCTGAAATTCTTGCAAATGCCCTCAAGTCTAAAGCTCCAGAGGATGGATTCCCAGCAAAAAAAGTCAAGAGACCTAAGAGAGGAGAGGCCAACCACATACCTGACATTCCAACTGGAGAGACCCCAGAAAATTTGGAAAATGAGAGACTGTCCCTTTTAAGTGAAGTAAAGAAGCGAAACAATTTTGCAGTGGTAAAGGCCAAAATGGACAAGACTTTCTCCCTGCGAAGGCAGGACATCGTGGCAAAAGAATCACCGGTGGAAGAGTTGAAAGAAAGATGGCCTGCATTGTTTACAATGGACGAGGCAAGTTACTTTTTTTCAAAAAATGGCAATAGATCAGTGATGATCTGTAAAGTAAATTATTATCCCCTGTCATTAGAAACTGACAATTGAGCCAAAATGCACGTTTTGGCACCTGATGTCAAACCTAAGATCTCACACACCACACAGTTGTACATTTCTATTTACTATTCTTTGTTTTTCTTTTTTTAAGATCAATGCTGAATTTATTCGAATAACAACTATTCCACTTAAAACGCGATTCCTGGCTTCTTTGGACAAGCACCACAGCAAGCTAATCGAGATTGTCAGAAACAAGGGAGGAGTTATCAGAGAGAAGACCCAGAATATTCTGAATGTTCTTGATCAGGTATGTACTTGCACAACACATCAATTTGTATTACTTGTATCAGTGTTAATTCTGTCAAGTTGCGGAGTTAAATTTGGCCTTTTAACTTTTTTTTCCCCTTTTTTTCTTTAACTATACAACTACTATAACTCTAGGAGCACATAATTGTGTTCATTGTGTATTGTTTGCATCAGTGAAAATGCAAAATAAGACTGCATAATGCATTATGTGTGCGTTTGCGCTCTCACCTAGAGCCTCGAGGTGAATCAAAAAAGGGAGTGTCTGCTGAAATGCCTTATTGTGTACCTTGGGGAAGATGTGGACAGACTTATCAAGGAGTATATGGTAAGTAGTTTTGCATTAATCACTTAAGCTTTAGACAAATTGAAACATCGCATTTTTTACTTTCAAACATAAACATGGTCTCAGGTATGATAAAAATACTAAGTAATAAGGACATTTGCCTAAATCTCATACATCTGTCCAGGCATAATTGTACCCACATTTAGCTGATATTCCTTAATGCTTCCATTGTTCCTGAAAGTAAAACCCATTCAATGGCCGGTCATTTTTGACTAGGAACACCACAAGTGACTCCTTGCCATTTTGTACAAAATAAAAGCATTTCAAAACAAACTTCCTGGTTAAACATTAAAGTAGACTAGTGTGATCAACAGTGCAACTTTTTTCATATTTGATTTAATATTTCCAAAATGATTGACAAATGCTTTTTTTGTACTCATTTATCATTAATTTACGATTAATCAGTTAGAAAAAGAAATACAAAAACAGTCCTAATTGAAAAAAAACAAGTTGACAAAAAGATTGAATCCAATATTTAGTGATAATATAGCATAATGAGTGATTTATAAGCTATTTTTTGTAGGGCGTGACCGGGGACAGCACAAGTTTTATATGGTTTTCAACACAATAACACAAGGGTTAAAAAAACATAACTATCTCTGCTGGTTGATATATTGTTTATTATATTCTGTAGAACACTGTATTTTGAGTCTTTATCACATTTTGAAATGTGTTACTTCAGAGCAGATAAAGATATTATATAATACTTGTACCAATGCTTTACTTGTGATAGTCAAGTTGCTATGAGAAAAATATTTGGAAGAGCTGACATTTAACTATCTGCTGAACCTTTTCTTTTCTTTTACATTTTCTTATTACTAGACCTCCAATTAGTTTTTTTTTTAGATTTCATTAGCAGAATTGTTTTGTGTACCTACTTATTTTGTTTAGACAAACCAGACACTGATTTAATCAAAATAACTTTGTAATAAATGTCTTGTCTTTGTCCCTTTATTAGGTTGTTCAGAAGGATGAAGCTGAAACCGAGCTTGAGAGATGCACAATGGCTGTGTTTGTCATCAAGGAGGATGAAGATCCTCTCCAGTCACCACAACAAATTGGGGTTGTTATCGAGGGTGTGCAGGTCCTTAATGACTTGCCATCAGTCCCACATGCATGTGCCATGTTGTTTGGCCTCATCTATGTTTTAAATTTGAGCTATCCATGTGAGCTCAAACACACCTTTGATGCACTGCAAAAAATTTTCATGGAGATCGAACCCAAGAAAATGACACGCAGAGTGTGCAGTCTGAGTGTCAAGCTCTAAATATTGGATAAATTGGAGACATTTGGATACAGGATACGTTTTATTCTGTTATAGCTTGTATTCAAATAAATTCCAGTATAGTGAAAGGAACCATTATTAAATGTAAATAAGATCGAGAAACAGACTTCAACTGGTCATTCAGATTTTCTGTTAACAGAGCCGTTTGTGTTTTATAAATGTTGAGGCACTGATATTAACACTGAAAATGTGAATAATGCAAAACTTAAAGGAACGTGACAGACTTTATCTTATTCACCGTAAAATGTCAGTAATAGTGGTGATGTTTTTCTGGAACTGACGTATGCACTCATTATCAAACTTTGTTCATGGATTGCACCCCAAGCAATTGAACAGTGTTCTAGTTTTTTGTTCTCTTGATTTTGCATTTTGTAATGGGATTGCATGTATACAATGGGATTTATATACATAGGTCATTGTGTCAAAGTATAGCCAAGTTTTAACTGTTAAAAACTATATTTTTACACCGAGTCTTAAAAGAGAGTTGTAGAAAAGTTTTACATACCACATTACTGTGGTAAAGGTCACGGAAAGGTTGATTTTTGCATTTGTAATAGTTCCAAATGATGTGACATTCATACATCCTGGTAATTTTGTCAAAGGATAGCCAAGTTTTAAGACTTTCAGAGAGTCTATTTTTCTACTGCTTATTGTTATTACATTACATATCTCAAGTTTTGTGTACAAAACAGTTTTACAGTAAAGCGTTTTTAGTTACAGAAATTTTGCGCAAGGTTTATAAAAAGAAAAATATCTTGAAAAGACCATTTACTTAAGTCCTCAAGTGTTGATGTGTAAAACGCATACCGGTTTGCCTTACTGGCAGCAAAATTTGGTGAAGGTGATGCATATTTTAAAAAGACAATGACATCACAATAAAATTTAAGGTCTTTTGAAGAGAATATTCGTGTCTTTATTTATTGTAAGTCAACTAAATTAAGCATTTACAATGTTTTTGTTTTATTTTGTGAACATTTTTCTTTTATATTAAATCAAATTTAGCTTTTGTTCATGGTGAAAGTTAAGTTGTAACAAAGCAAAAACAAAATATAGCAAAGTTTTGTCTTTGTGGCTAAAGAAAATATGATTATGGTATTTTTTTAAAATAGGGTTTGTACTGAATCAGACATTTAATGAGTGCATTTAAAAAAAAAAGGCTTGTAACAAAATTACAGCATTTTATTTAGTTTAGACCAAAGTAAGAAATTATTCATGGCTTCTATAATAAACAATATTTTAACTTTGTGTGAATGTAATTTTTTATTATATAAAAAAATATAATAAATATTTTGATGATATGAAATTAAATTGAAAACTTTTAACCAAATCAAAAATATAGCTTGAGAAAAACTAATAAATTTAGCTGTAACAAATTACAGCATTTTAATTAGTTTAGACCAAAGTAAAAATTATACTTTGGAAAAACTTGCTTTTTACTATAATGACAAAGTAAAAATTTAAGTTGTATCAAAGTAAGAAAAATGATTCATGACCTCTATAATAACCTATATTTTAACTTTGTGTGAATGTATTTTTTTTTCTTGGGCAGAAGAAATATTTTGATTGATATTAAATTAAATTGAAAACTTTCAACTAAATCAAAAATATAGCTTGAGAAAAACTAATAAATTTAGCTGTAACAAATTACAGTAATTTTTTTAGGTTGGTCCAAAGTATCATTTTTTTCAGTGCAGATAGGCAGTTTGTTTAGAAAGAAGCACGTCTGAACAGTCCAATGATGTCAATGTGTAGCTCACCAAATTCCCGTATTCCAGGCCCATCCAGATAGCATCTACATTGAGCACTACCTGTGCACCAGCATCGTTCAGCCGTCTGAGGATTGTTTTAATGATATCAGACTCTCTTTGTCTCTCATTCAGCCATTCTTCAAGATCAGTTCCTCTGAATGGAGATTTATCATGTTCTTGTAGAAGATCATTCAGTGCAGTTTCCTTCATCACGTCTCCACGGATGTTTGGCAGCAGAGAGCCGAGTGTCTTCACGAGTCTCAACTTGTATGTGCAGCAGTTGTTTTTCATTTGCTGAATTTGATCATGAAATGCAGCAAATGTCCGAGCAGGAGAGTCTTCTATTAGGTCACTGCATTTCATCTCAGTTGTATTCAAACTCTCAATCACTGATTCTATCTGTGTGATTAGATTAATGTTGATGTCTTTATGAAGTTTTGAAGCTCTTGAGTGAAGTTTGTCCAGAGGATAAAGCCATACTTTCAGAGGAACTGCCAACTCTTGGTTTTCTTTCAGCAGTATTGGAAGATCAGCAAAAACCTTCAATGCATCTTCAAAAGAGGTCGGGTTAGACGGTAGCTGGAAGTCTCCATAAAAAGTGCATTCAAAGTTTTTGACTGCGTTTATGTCATTGTCATTCATCTTCAGATTAACATGTCCACTCACTGAAATACCCTTCAGTTTCTCAATGGCCACTTTTAAATTTCCTTCCACAGTGGTTGTGTCCTCATCTACTGAAACTTTTCTGTCAAAAATGAAATAGGCATTTGCTCCGTACAGCACTCCTGTCACTACATGTGTAGCTGTATCATTATAATTGTCTGGCATATTTTGAATGCTAGGCAAATGGTTAATGATCAGTTCTTTAAATTCACAGGTTGAATGATAATGTAGCGTCAGTCTCTGCTGTATGAAAGACTTCTTGGTGTCATTGAGATACTTTGCTGCTCCACTAACCTCAATGAGTCCACCTAAAACACTCAGGCTCATCCCACCATCAATATCTAGCAATTTCGATTTGTCCTTAATGGAGTCTGAAGCTTCGACATTGAATTTTGTATTAATTTGGGAACGAGAGTCCGTATACTTCTCCATCTCCTCTATTTTCCAAGGTCTGATCCCTGAAGAAGGAAAATGTGTATTAGCTTTCAACAATTAATTTTTATTAGAATCACATTTTATGTCTAAAAAATTATGTCTTGTTTCACATGTTCTCCTGCTCATTCAGTCTTAATACTTAATGATAAACAAACTTGCTGTCCTCGAAGGGGATCATCCCAGTAATGATGATTGACAGGACTGAATGTTTAGGCTCCTTCCGAACTATGTTTAGAAACTATGTTTAGAACTTCCTTTTTTCTCTCTCTTGTTTTCAGCTGGTATCTACAGAGTCCCTGACCCAGCTAACAGACTTTTGTTATAAGAACGTTCTCCAAATATTCATTTATTCAGACACAGCCTTAGATGAACTGAAGATAAAAGACATTAACTCTATCAAGATCTGATTAAACAACTCCACAAACAGCATTACCAGCTTCACTTATTACTAACCAGACTGACTTTATTTCTGTCAGACGTCTACAGAAGTTCTTATTGAGAATTAACAGAGATTTAGATGTTGATGTCTTATTGAAAATGTTTTGTTTGAGGTCACCATCATGGAGATCAGTGTTTGCTTTAGTTGGGATCTTGACCCTTGACTATCTTTAAGTATTTGCTTTATCAATAATTGTAGGTGTTCATGGAGGACATTCCTGCTTTGATGAAGCAGATCAATTTGTCTGAGATTATAGTCAAATTGGAATGAGAGTATAGTTCCTAGCCATATCAGCCTAGAAAATCACAACTTTTAATTTTCCGTCGGTTTTAGTACACAATGTAATTACAGAAGAGTTAAGTTTTAAATAGGAAAAATTTCGAAACTCTTTGTTCATTTTTTTGAGAGAGATGCTAATGGTCTTGTCCGGTTCAATGAATTATGCTAAGCTATGCTAAAAGTGGTACCGCCAGACCCGGAGTTTGGCTAAATGGATTCCAAAATGTTAAAACTAAACTGTTTAACTCTAGGGGATTTGTAAACTGAGCCTATTTCCAAAAAAAAGTGGAGTATCCCTTTAAGCCGGATGTTTCATGAGGCTCTGGGCACTTTAGCGTGGACTTCCTATCAATTACAACAGAGAAAGACTTTCTAGAATCGCAAAAAACTTGTGTGAAGGAGGCTACTAGGAGGATGGCTGCAGACGGCAGGCTTTTGTTGCCAGAGCCGAGTGCCGGCGAGTAAAAAACAGAACCGAGATGTCTTCGGATGTAAACAGACATGGCGGCGCTCACGGAACCACGATGGTTGCCGCTGTAAATAGACATGGCGGCACTCTCGGAGTTGCGCTGCCTTCCAAAGTGAATAAACATGGCGGCGCTCGAGCTTCCCGGCTAAGGTGGCAGTAAAGCCCCCAAATTATCAGGTAAATCCATTCTGAATGGCAAGTTTTTTTTTATGCACAGATCGATCTGTTGCACATGCTGGAAACTGGTCAGAGAACCGCAAAGCTCTTGAGTGGGCTATGTGTCTTACAGATGACATTCTGAACTGTTACTGCTTAAGTCTGAAGATAGATATGAGTATAATGCGCTTGTCGGGGCACTAAGAATATACCAATTCAAACAAGGCCCTTAGCCCGGTGGTGCTTCGTAGACCGACACAAATCTACTGACGGGGAAGACAAGAGAAAGACAAGCCTGGGTTTATGAGATTACTAAATTGATTCAAGGGTTGCGTGACTCACGCTCCTACATTATTTACTGACGGCCCGCTTCCACTGTTGCATAGAAGTTTCCTGTCTGCCGGAGTGAATTACGTTGTAGCTTCGTATAGCTTTGTTTCTTCTTGACATTCTGATCTTCTACACAGCAAAATCCCCAGTGTTAAATTAACACTCCTCAGTGTACATATGTGTCCACACTACAGAGTGTTAACATTAACACTGAAGCAGTGTTGAAGTTAATGAGATAATTAAGTTATTAATTGATGATTGAGCATTATTGAAGACACCTGATGATAATCAGCAGAATCAGTGAAGGAAAGAGAAACAACCAGAACAGAAAAAAGAGAAACACAAGACTTCGAGTCATTACACATTATTGCACTTATTTGACCAGTTTGAATTTATTTCTGTCATACATCTACACACGTTCTTATTTAGATTCGACAGAAGTTTAGATGGTAATGTTTTATGGAATGTTACGTTTTAGGTTGCCATTATGGTGATCAGTGTTTACTTTAGTTGGGCTCTTGACCCTTTCCTCTTTAACATTAGTTTTTCTCTGTCTGCCAACACTCTGTTTATAAAGCATATTTGTTGTGACAAGAGAATCTATGGTCTGGGCTGTGTTTCCCAAAAGTGTTGTAAGCCTAATTTGATCGTACGGGCCATTTGTAGCAGTTTCATCTACGATCAAGTTAGGCTTAAGATGCTGTTGAGAAATGCAGTCCTGGTTATATTTCGATGATGAAATTACTAGTGACCTTATTCACTGATCTCACTCAGCATTATAAACTGATTATAAAAATGCTTTTTAATTAATCACTACAGTAGTTAATTTCAGAAATGCTTTACAAATCTAGAAGTTTTAAAATCACACACAGACATCAAGAATCTGCATATGAATCTCAACAATGGTGACAATCAAACAAATGCTTCATGTTGCAGTGCATGATGGGAGCCACCAATCAAAACGCATCAATGGCTCACATCATGCATTGCAGCATGAATAAATTATGCAGCTGAATTGTCCTGTAATTTTCATTGGTTTTTCCTGTTTGCTTTTATTTTGCTATTGTTTTGTTATGACTTTAGTAGCTTGTTTTGTCATTTTCAGAGTTGATCTGTTTGTCACTAGTTTTATTGTCACCATTGTTGAGATTCATATGCTGATTCTTGATGTCTGTGTGTTTAAAAAAAAGCTTCAGTTCACAAAGTACTATCAAAAATGTTTATATTGCTGTTGAATTTCAAACTGTAAAATCTCAGGATAAAATGAGACACAAAGCATATAGTTAAAGATTTAGACACCAGGGAATCATGTCACTACATGATGATAATATCATCATTAAAACATACTGTGAGCAGATCATGTTTTCTCTTGCAGTAACAAATGTGCTTTATAAACACAACTTTGGAACAGTCAGAGAAAATCTAACGTCAAAAAATTAAAAGGGTCAAGAGCCCAACTAAAGCAAACACTAACCACCATAATGGTGACTTGAAACAAAAAATTCCATAAAACATTACTGTCTAAACTTCTGTTAAATCTGAAGAAAGTAGATGTATGGCAGAAATAAAGTCAAACTGGTAATATTAAGTGCAATAATATGTAATGGCTCGATGTCAGTTGTAGTTCTTGTGTTTCTCTTTTTTCTGTTATTGTTTTTTCTCTTTCCATCAATGATTCTGCTTATTAACATTAGGTGTCACCACTAATGCCCAATCATCACTTAATTAATCATTTAATTAAAGGTGGGGTATGTGATTTGGAAAACGACCAGCAGATTTTGAAAATACACAATTCAAATGGTCCTACCTTCTTTCCTCCAACGCTGGCCCTGACTCCACCCATTCGAAGAACATGGACGCGCAATCATGCACGAGCGAAAACTCAGATGCGTGAGAGATTGTAATGACGATTTACTACTAACGAAAGCCCTGCTACTAATCATGGAACCGGCTTTACTGACTAGATGCGCATGCGTCACGAGCTTTGAGTATGCGCACGCAGGGGATCACGCGCGCTGGGGGGAGGGGGGTGTGTTACGGCCGTTTGATTGACGGACTTACTGTCCAATGATTCTAGGTGGTCTTGGATTTGATTGGCTGGAGTTTTTCGAGTCCTGCCTGTTCCACAGATGATTAAATTGCTTAATTTTCATGTCAGTGCTTCTAACTCAGTGGCTGTAAGTGGGTTAGGAATAGGATTTCAAGTTATTTTGAAAAAATGGACAAAAAAGAGAATCACGTACCCCACCTTTAACTCATTAGCTTCAACACTGCTTCAGTGTTAATTTTAACACCCTGTAGTGTGGACACAAATTGCAATGAGGTGTTAATTTAACACTGGGGATTTTGCTGTGTATCTTTCCTGACGTTTTTATTGCTTAATATACTTTATTTGCAATTTATTATCTATTTTTGTCTGTCAAATTGATCTGACATCGCTATAGCTTGCACATCGCGCTAGCATTTCACTTAACAGTTAATCTGCCATCCGTGCTTGCCGTCTTTTTTTCTCTTGAAAACAAGTCTATCAAACAACTGTGGTGAGTTGGATCAGTCAACAAACATGGTGAATCATGTCTTCTCCTGTTATTTTCCCTTGCTCTGCCTGTCACATGTATAATATATCCTTATCTGCTACTAAATGCAGGGAGATAGTCAGGAGACTTAATCAAGGATATTAAGAATGCAAGAGCTTTAGATACTGGTTATGATGTGACTAGCTTAGTGAACTCTTCCTGACAAACAAAAAAAAAAAAACTAAAAAAAACTAAAAGGGGTGGTTGATTATGATTTCACTTTTTTAACTTTAGTTAGTGTGTAATGTTGCTGTTGAGCATAAACAACATCTGCAAAGTTACAAATCTCAAAGTTCAAAGCAAAAGGAGATATTTGCTTTTTTTTTATACATGCCTTTATTACAACTAGGTTAGATTATTGTAATGCCTTGTTCTCTGGCCTTCCAGCTAAATCTCTGAGCAGGCTACAGTACATTCAAAACTCTGCTGCCCGTGTGCTCACTCGTACTTCTCCTCGTGAACTCATCACACCGGTGCTTTCACAGTTGCACTGGCTTCCCATAAATGTGAGAATTGATTTCAAAATTCTTATACTAACATACAAGGCGCTACATGCGACTGCACCAGAGTACTTTTGTGATCTGATTAGCCCTTATACTCCATCACGTTCTCTCCGTTCTTCTAATTCTCTTTTACTTCATCAGCCTTCATGTAAGCTTAAGACTATGGGGGAAAGAGCCTTTTCATACAAAGCTCCCAAGTTATGGAATGTGCTTCCTCCTACCATCAGAAATGCACCAACACTGGAACACTTTAAAAAGCTGATTAAGACACATTTATTTAAGGCTGTTTTTCTCTGATTGTTGCATTGTCATTGTTGTTTTTGTTTATTTTAATGTAGCGCTTTGGGTTTAAGAAAAGCGCATTATAAATAAAATGTATTATTATTATTAAATAATTAACTTTTTAAGGACTACAACAAATGGCTGGTAGGGACTACATGACATTCCTCCCGGGTTAGTGACATCACCAACCCTAAAATCTACATAAACCCCGCCCCCTGAACACAATTTATAGATTATCAAGAGAGAATATGCTAATCAACGACTAGAAGATAACTACACATAAGGTACATAAATTCATCAACTAACCATTCAGAAATGTCCTGTTGCTTCTACATGTTGTCATTTCTTTGAGTCTCTCCATCATTGTCTGACTTCGGTTTGAACATAAAAAGGCTAAACGTTTTAGAATTTTTCAGTGCATGTCTGTGTGAGAGCAAGCTGTTGAAGCTCCGCCCTCTGTGCCGGAGCAGGGGCACATTTGCATTTAAAGGAACAGACACAAAATGGTGTGTTTTGGCTCACCCTCAAAAATTGACAATTTGAATATGCTATATTAAAAATATCTGTGGGGTATTTTGAGCTAAACATTCACATGTACACTCTGAGGACATCAAAGACTTGTTTTACATCTTGTGAAAAGGGCATTATACCACCCCTTTAAATATGCATGTGTTTGGATTGGATTAACGTTCTGGGAACCAAAAATTGTTACCTGGGTTGTTATTAGTTCTCTGTTTTAATTTTGAATTGGATTTGTGCTTGTTTTCATTAAAAGGTGTATATATATATATATATGTGTGTGTGTGTGTGTGTGTGTGTGTGTGTATGTTAGTACCTGGTATTAATGCATCTCTTCTGCAGTCATACAGCATGCCCAACTTGAAGGATCTCCCCAGAGCTGCTTTTTTTATCACGGTCACTCCCACTGAATCCATTCTAAAGACAATCAGATGAGAAAAACAGGGCAGTGAGGTTGCAGTTATATGAATAGGCTACAACACATTAAAAGCTGTTCCCATGCGGAGGGAATAACAATATAAAGAAAAAGATAACTTTGTTTCTAATTAAGTGTCTTAGATGCACATTTTGAGAAATAAAAGCTGCTGAATGCAGCACTGACATTAATAAACTATAAAAAGTCTGTAAAGTGGGAAACTGGGTTCCTTTTGTCATGGGAGAAAAAAAGATAAACAAAAATATGCGAAATTTTTGTATGCACAATTCTGACTTTTTATATAAACTCAAAATTGTGTGATGTAAACTCAGAATTCAGAGGAAAAACAGTCAGAATTGTGAGATAAAATGTTGCAATTAACTTTTTTTTATATTTTTTATGCTGTGACGGAAACAAGATTCCAGGTAGGGAAGTTTTCCAGGTACTGTTTTAAAATATTGAAAATATACTGTATTGAAGTGTTTTTTCTGATTTGATTTTACCCGTATTTTGAATTAGGCCTACGCATTGCATTGTTGTGTTGTGTTTAAAGGGATACTCCACCGGTTTTCCATATTAAGCTATGTTATTCCCTTAACTACGACGAGTTGATACATACCTCTCTCGTCTCAGTGCGTGCATTCAATCGCTCTGTCTTGCAGTGAAACTTTGTTAGCACTTAGCTTAGCCCAGTTCATTCAATATGGGCCAAGCAGTGAAACGACCAATAGGGCTGTAGTACTCGAGTCCGGTCTTGGACTCGAGTCCGGACTTGAGACCGTTTTTCTATGATCTCGGACTTGTCTCGGACTCGCTGGTATTCGGACTCGGACTTGTCTCGGTCTCGCCCACTGGTCTTGCCAAATATGGCTTTTGGTCTCGACCGAGTCCAGGTGTCTTTATTATGTTCCCAGTAAGCACACATAAAAGCCATTTATATGCGCGCCGTTTATTTGCTCTGGTGTGAGCCGCGATTGCGCCAGAACCAGCCAGTCATCGAGATATAATTCAGCATGCGCACTCCCCGGAGTCTCAGGGGAGAAAGCGCCGCGTCCATGCACTTCGTAAATGTACGGGGTGCTAGGGACAGACCGAACAGCAGAACTGTGTATTGATAAGCCTGCCCCTCGAAGGCGTATCTCAAGAATGGCCTGTGATGGGGGGCTATCTGAATGTGAAAGTATGCGTCTTTCAGATCCACAGTGAAACACTGCTATTATGAGGTATCACCATATGTCATCATTCTGTTTTCTTTAGATTAGAAGATTATATGATATCAAGCGGAATGTCTATACTTAAAAATCCTGGGTGTTGTGACACTGTTTTTGCTTTTAGATCAACAAATAATAACCCAAAATGATTGTCTTGATAATGTCTTGCACAAGAATTTTTTTCCCTGTCCTGGACTCGGTCTTGACTCGGACTCTAACCTTTTTGGACTCGGTCTTGTCTTGGACTCGAACCTCTTTGGTCTTGGTCTTGTCTTGGACTCGACTAGTCCTGGTCTTGGACTTGTCTTGGACTCGACAAAGGTGGTCTTGACTACCGCCCTAGCGACCAAACACCTCCACGTTTTCCCTATTTAAATAAAGTTACTCGAGTAGTGTAACTCGACCATAAACGGTGACACAAAATAAAACGTTGCGCTTTTCTAAGCGTGTAAAATGGATAACTATATTGTATGGCGGAATACCATAGCAAGTGCTTCGACTCGGCGCAGTAATATCATCACTCCGGGAGAGGATTTTTCTCGAGTGATGATATTACTGCGCCGAGTCGAAGCACTTGCTATGGTATTCCGCCATACAATATAGTTATCCATTTTACACGCTTAGAAAAGCGAAACGTTTTATTTTGTGTCACCGTTTATGGTCGAGTTACACTACTCGAGTAACTTTTTAAATAGGGAAAACGTGGAGGTGTTTGGTCGCTTCACTGCTTGGCCCATATTGAATGAACTGGGCTAAGCTAAGTGCTAACAAAGTTTCACTGCAAGACAGAGCGATTGAATGCACGCACTGCACTCAAAAAAATGATGTGTTGGCTTTACTTAACTTTTTTATGTAAAAAGGTTCCACTGGTTCCACATAACTGGGTTTCGTTAAACAAACATAATTTGTTCATGTAACTTCAACATCATGGAAGTCATTTTAAGCGATCCAATTAAACTCTGAGCTGAGTGTTAAATGAACACTGAAGCAGTGTTAAAGTTAATGAGATAATTAAGTGAATAATTGAGTGATGATTGAGCATTATTGAAGACACCTGATGTTAACAAGCAGAATCACTGAAGGAGAAAACCGGAATTTCAGGTCACCATTATGGAGATCAGTGTTTGTTTTAGTTGGGCTCTTGACCCCCACATTATTAACTTTATATTTTGTCTGGCTGCTGTAGCTGAGTTATAACAGCCAGATAATCAAATAGAAAAGGTGATCTGTAGAAGTTGGTTGTGTTTTAACATAATCATTATATCAACAATCATTTGACCTGAATCACTGAACTCATACAGAAGCCAAATTCTGAGTTAAGTTTACCTTATGGATTATTGCAGCACTGCCGTTGTAGAGCGTACCATTTTTTTTAGCCTTTTCAAAGAAATCCAAATGATCAAATCAAAAAACATGAACAAATTATGTTTGTTTAACGAAACCCAGTTATGTGGAACCAGTGGAACCTGTTTACATAAAAAAGTAAAGCCAACACATCATTTTTTTGAGTGTGAGACGAGAGAGGTATGTATCAACTCGTCTTAGTTAAGGGAATAACATAGTTTAATATGAAAAACCGGTGGAGTATCCCTTTAAGGCACAGGTGTCAAACTCAGTTCCTGGAGGGCCACAGCCCTACACAGTTTTGTTCCAACCCTGCTTCAACACACACACACCTGCCGTTTTCAAATAAGCCTGAAGGACTTGATTAACTGATCAGGTGTGTTTAATTAGGGTTGAAGCTAAACTCTGCAGGGCTGTGGCCCTCCAGGAACTGAGTTTGACACCCCTGCTTTAAGGCAACACAGGCTCATTGAAAAAACATATACCTGTGGCAACATTTTTGCAAAACGCAAATTACGTACATATCACTGCAGTTTCCAACATAAAGAAACACTAGAGGCAGTAAAACAGCAAGCACTTTTAATCATTTTCACAAACAATTATGAATTATGCTAAGACTGCACAATTATGTTATGACCTGAAAACACTTTTTACCATAGTGCATGATTTGTAAAGTCAAGTCAAGTCAAGATCATTTATATAACGCTTTTAACAGTGTAGATTGTTCCAAAGCGGCTTTACAGTGATAATAGGAAATCAAAGTAACAGAGATTGCTTCGGCTTTACAGCAGCTCCAGAACACTGTCAAAGCTTGTCCCGATTGACTCACCTCCGTCACAACGATCACCAGTCACCAACTATGGGGCCACCAACACGACACCATTTCAACAAAAAATTCTTACGTTTTTTCTGCGCAAAATTCAAAAACGTGAACCTGTGAGAATGCCGATGGCGTGCACATGCGTATTACGAGTTCAGTCTATAGGTATGTGCGTTTGAATATATGTGCGCAGGCGTGTAGTCCTTCCCTACAAACCAACCCTCAACAACCCTCTTCCGGGTCTTTTTGACCCGCAAATGACTTTTGCTGAATTAAAAAAAAAAAAAAGTTCTCTTTGTCCAAATGGCATGAAACTTTGTACGGCTCTCAACCCTTCCTAGATCTACAATTAAAAAAAAAAATTGTAATGATATCTTTTTTTATGTTAGCGTGAAAAAAATAGTGACTTTCGTGGTACAATAACATGTAATTTTGTAACAGAATCAGGGCGTCGGACTGGGGGTAAAACCAGTACTGATTACCAGGGCCCCAAGGGGATGAAGGGCCCTTGAAAAGTCTGGAATACAGACATCCCAATTCTCCCGCATATTGATAGCGTCTCCCGCAATGATTTGCCCGCAAATTAGTTAAAATCTCCCGGAATCTCCCCCCCCCCCCCCCCAAACAATCCAAAAAGTATTTTATTTGGAACATAGGGGCCCATCAGGACTGACTATACATAGGGCCGGGGATCTTGTGCTACGCCCCTGAACAGAATAAGTTTTTTTTTCTTTTTTTTTACAAATGTAATTTTACTCTGTTTATTAATGTTTTTTACTCCACATTTGTGCAGTTTTTGGAGGATTTATGATATATTTTACATTCATATAAATAAATTATAAATGTTTTTTTTAAATAGGTTTTTATACAAAAACTGTTTTTTTAATGTAAAATTCACTTTATAAAAGACCCAAATTTCTAAATTTCATTTATGGGGATAACATGGATAATTTGACATGGTTTAGTGTAAATTTTTTGCCCATCTTTTTTAGGTTGGATTCTAATCATAATGTAATATTATTGAAAAAAATGTCAGTACAAAAAATGCTTAACTTGTGAAAAGATATCTTTCAGTTAGTCAAATAGCAAATATAATGGAGTTCTATAGCCATCTAGTGGCTAAAATGATATATATTTTTTTAACTTAATCGCAGAGCTGCTATTAGAGTCACTTCACCAGCATTTCACCATTTAATTTTGATAAAACTATCGTCATTCATTCGTCATATCATAAACACACAGAAACTCTTTACAACCCGTCAAAATAAAAGTTCGGTAAACTTGAAGAAAATATGAAAGAAATTGCACAGTAAAATTGACTTTTTAATAATAATAATAATAATAAAACATTATTTTAAGTGATCATGTTTTAATTTAAACGGTATACTTTGTAATTAAATACAATTTCTGATTTATTTTTTTTTCTAAGAAATTTAAAATAAAAGATGAATGTAATATTATTATAATATATTAATCTGAATAGTGTTTTTTTGTTTTAAACTCTGAGTTTAAAAACAAAACTAAGTTGGCCGATTGTTTTGAGGCTTAAATGTGATACTGGGGTTCATTTATCTAACATCGTTTTGTTGTAAATATTGTCCTTTCTGGTTTAGCTGTAATAAAGCTCTTGCCCTGTTTATTTTACATCATCATGTTAACTATTACTAGGCCTATTAGTTCTACATTTTACATAAAGTCTCGGCATATTTACAGGTTTTATCTCTGTGACTTTCCTCAGACTTGCAGAGTAAAAACATTAAAATGTTATTTAAAAAGATTAGAGAAACGGGACATTGTAACAAAGTAAGACATTGTTTAAATATTTCTCTTTACCTTGAAATTTATTATTTTTGACAATAATAATTTAGAGCCTAATAGGTTTATTTTATTGATTATAGCAGTACTGTCCTTGTACAGCATATATTTAGCATTTTTAATGTATTCCAAAGGATTTCATAAAAGTTCTTCTAATACAAAAAAAAAATATATATATATATATATATATATATATATATATATATATATATATATATATATATATATCAATAGCCTACATTTACTGGTGCTTTGCGGCAAGATTTATGCATGCGCTTGAGCGAGGAATAGGCTATATTCCTCCATGCACCCATATTTAAGCAGAGATTAATATAAACGTGTAATTAGTCTAAATATTTAGTCTATGCAACTCTAATCAGTAAATTTACTATAGTTGACAATATTTAATTAGTATCCAGCTCTTTACATTAAATTAGTTGAGTTAGCATAATTACTTAATGAACTAATAAAATAATAAATTAAAGTTTAAATTACGATGCTATCCATATATTTATATATAGCATTGCTTGTTCCACGACACAAAGGACTGTTTTTACGGTGACAATCCGTTATACATGTGAAGATTGTATCATGTGAAGATATATCTTAAAGATAGTTGTAACGTATTGTATCTTCTGTTGTAAAGATGAAGATTGACATTTAGCTAATTAAATAAGCATATAATATTGTGAAAAATAAACTTATGTTGTGTTAGATGTGTTTTGACTACTTGTATTTAGTATAATTCTAGGTAACAAGGAAATATTAATAATATATTTTGCATTGATTCTATAGGGAAAGAAGATGCTTTTAATTAAGTACTTACTGATTAATTTTGCTCAAGATCCTCATTAACTGTTGGTTCAGCACTGGTGTAGACACACAGACATCAAGAATCAGCCTGTGAATCTCAACAATGGTGACATTGTTATAAAGCATGTTGCAGTGCATTCTGGGTGCCACCAATCAAAATTCATTCATGGCTCCCATCATAAATAATGAGTTTAATTGTCTTAGTAATTTCCTTATTCCAACTATTTTTGTTTCTGCTGTTTTTATGTGACTTTTTAGTCGCTTGTTTTGAAATGTTCAGATTTGATCTGTTTATATGAATATGCTGTTAATCACCATTGCTGAGATTCATATGCTGGTACTTGATGTCTGTATGCGCCTGCATGAAAAGTTGTTTAGAGTGGGGTTTCATTCCTTTTGATTTTTTTTTTTTTCAAATTATTCATGTATTTTAAGGTAATCATCATTGCTGCAGGATTTGGTTTGTTATTAGAATCTGGTAAAATTAATTAATGCACTTGATAACAATTCATGCACAAACAATTAATAATATGATTTTTTTTTATTTATTTTTTTTACTTTAGGTAAATGCTGCTAAAAATAAATTCATGCTTCTTAGTTCATGATAACTAATGTATTAACTAATGTTAACAAATGAGACATCATTGTAAAATGTTACCAATATATATATATATATATATATATATATATATATATATATATATATGCATTTATGGAAATGTAAACTAAAGATGAATGTAATATTATTCTAATATATTAATCTCAATTTAAATTTCACTTTCGATAAGTTCCGCTTGCTAATTTTTTTGAAACCAAAAGTATGATTTGAAAGTACCCTCACATTCTCGTAGTTGTTATTTTGCTGAAGTGTTATATCCTGTTATTTCTCTGCATCGTTTACTGGAAATCATGCCCTTTCTGGCTTAGCCAGTTAACCTCTTGTTGATTTCTATATCGTCATGTTCACAGTACACTCTTGGCATCATACACAAACAAATATACAAAATATTTGTTATATTTAGGCTTTATTTTATAACCATTAAAACCTACTGCAATTTAAACGATTACATTTTGATTTAAATTTAGAGGTTTAGATTCAGATTTAGATAAAAGGGGTGATATTAAAAATTGGTGTAGAAAACACTTTTCACTCTGAAATTGCTAGTAAATTTCACAAACAATTACAAAGAAACACATTTAATTTCAAGGATTTAAAACTCAAACTTGTTTACAACTTTGAAAAGAAAAGATATTTTACTTAGTTTTACAGTAAATTCCCCAGTGTTAACCCTCTGGGGTCCTTCGTTTAACAGTCACAGTCAGGACTTTCGTGTCCAAATGGACCTGGAGGGCGGGATTAATATATATTTTTAAAAAAATCATAATTTTAATTTTTTTACTTTTTTTAATATATTTTTTTCTTTTCTTTTTTGGTGTTTTGAGATAATTTTATGATTTATAATTAATATTTATGCAATAATTACACTGTTAGACTTTTCAAGGGTTTTTTACAGTAACTTACTGGCAACACTGTTGAACTTCTCCAAAGATTGGTTCCTGTTCAGAACTTGACTGACAACATCAGAATGTTCCCTGGTCTGTATGCGTGTCCACAAACACAAATGTACTCAGTCCTTCAGAGGAGATCCCGGTTCCAACACTATATAAAACAGAGAGAGAGAGAGAGAGAGAGAGAGAGAGGGGGGGGGGGGGGGGGGGGATGCAAAGGTCACTTAGCCTATTTGATATAAAGTTAGCCAATTTTATAGAGATTTTATAAGATATTGTATGCCACCTGCACAAGTGGCTCCAAAGCACTTATCAATTAATAATTCTTATCATTTTAGCAAACTTATGTTAAAATATATTTAAAAAAATATATGATTTCAATTACAGTTTAGGCTTACCTCAGGAATCTTGCTAGACGTCACTGGCGCGAATTGGAGCATTGTTGCAGTTGCCTTTTTAAACACATACAAAATTGCAGTAAATATCAAATTCCATTAAAAAAATAAATATATAATATGTTATAGTTTGCAAATTAATGCTAAAACTAGAAAGGTGGCCGCTGCAAGGTTATTTTCTCAACAGTAGGCCAACACTACAACCAAGACAGAATTTCACATTAGTTAAGTTAATGTTAATGTAAACTAAGCGTTGCTCCTTGGCGTATTTTAACAATTCAATTCAATAATCTAACAAAGTCTGTAAAATGAAACGATAGCGCAGTTTACCGTGGTAAAGTTCGTTACTGCCATGTTGACGAGTATAATGTTAAACTAGGGTGCACAAACCAACACACACAAAATGTTTTTTACCTTGCTTTCTGGTCTCTCTCTCGGTGAAGTGAATTCCGTCTCTTCCCGGGCCAGACACGAACGGCGTGGTCCAACAAAAGACAGTCAGAACCCAGTGATATTAGGCTACACTGGATGGTCCAGCGCGACACGAAAAATCCCTGACAGTGTATAGTGATGCGCTGTTATATTTCTGACGTACGGTACTCCGAGTCCAAGCGCTTGCGCTATTTCTGACAAGGGACAAACAGGTTGGCATTTTGCAGTAGGCCTAATGGTCCGGTCGCTTCAATGTGTCCAATATAGAAAGCCTCTGACTAGACACGCGGTGTAAGGCAAAAATTAAGAAATAAAAAGCACGATGGAATGGTGCCAGTAAGAGAGACTGTTATGTTAAATACAGTAGTATACTGCAAATTTAAAAAATACAGTAAGTCTCTGTATGTGGTGTTTGACGTCACAGAAAATTCCCATGATGCAATGGGAATCACAGTTATTTACTGTAAAGAGAAATATCAGTATAATACTGGGTGATTTACAGTAAATAACTGTAGAAATTACAGAAAAGTCTAACAGTGTATGACCCATTTTTTCCCATTGAATATAATAGAACATTTTTATATATAAATTTTTATTTTATTTTTATTAAAGCTGTATTTCCTTTTAGAGTCAAGCCTAGGCCTCATTAAAGCCATTTTTGAAATGAGATGGGTGCCAACTAGTGGGCACACTGAGCATTTGTATCACGCAATAGCACATTTTTGCCACTAGTGGATTTACAGCTCTCTGTAGAAAGGCTTGCGAATTCTAGTGATTTCTGCACATATTTGCCAATTTTTTTTCAGGTTGTTGATTTAAAATATAATAACAGATTCTCAAAGACTAATTTTGTCTTTTTTTGTTTTTGTTTGTTTGGTTGGTTGGTTTAAATGGTAATTTGAAGTGCCAGTTTTACTTTATAATACAGTCAAACCTGAGCATTGCATTAGAAAGAGAACAAATGGAAAGCTTTTTGTTACCCAATGTTTAATTCTAACTTAATTCTAACTTAATAAAAATGCAATTCTTTCAGTCATAACATATTTGCTTGAGGGAGAAGGGACAAGGGCCTCGCATCGATCAGTACTTCTTACGAAGTCAGTCAAGTCAGTCGAATGAAATCCAGCGGCAGAAAACAAACCACAGTTCGCAGAATATCAGCATCCCTGTCATAGAGGAGAGGAGGGTTTGCACAGGTAATGATGAACATACTGATTCTTGTGAACCCGGTCAGACTAACCAGCATAAGAGAGAAAAGAACCTCAACGGGCATACACAGCAAAATCACCAGTGTTAAATTAACACTGCTAAGTGTTTATATGAGTCCACACTCAGAGAGCGTTAAAAGAACACTGAAGCAGTGCTAAAGTTAATGAGATCATTAAGTGATTAATTGAGTGATAATTGAGCATTTTTGAAGACACCTGATGTTAACAAGCAGAATCACTGAAGGAGAAAATCGTAATTGGTATGTTACCATTATGGAGATCAGTGTTTGCTTTAGTTGGGCTCTTGACCCTTAAGTCATTAACTTTAGTTATTTGTTTGGCTGCTGTACCTGAGTTATAACAGCCAGATGAACAAAGAGAAAAGGTGATTTGATGGTGTTGGTTGTGTTTTAACATTGTGTTTTAACATTATCATTACTTCACAATCATTTGACCTGAATAGAGCCCAATTTCAGAGTTACATTTACTTTATTGATTATAGCAGCACTGCCCTTGAAAATCATAATATTTGTAACTTTTACAATGTAATCCAAATAATTTCTTAAAACTTAATAACATACAAAACAGTTCTTTTTTAAAACAGACATCAAGAACCAGCCTGTGAATCTCAACAATGGTGACAATTATAAAGCATTTTGCAGTGTATTCTGGATGCCACCAATCAAATCTCATTCATGGCTCCCATCATGCATTACTACATGAATAAATAATGAGCTTATGTTCAGAGGTCATCTGTTTGTCACCATTGTTGAGATTCATACGCTAATTCTTGATGTCTGTATGTGCCTACCTGAAATATTTTTAAGGAGTTTTTTTTTTTGTAATTGATTTGATCCTTTGGATTTATTTTAATAGGCTAAAAATGCATACTCTACAATGACAGTGCTACCATAATCCATAAGGTAAACTTAACTCTGAAATTATGAGTTTCGCTTAACGCTCTCAATGTGTTCAGTGACTCAGGCCAACTATTGATTATGTTAAAACACAACCAACACCATCATGTCACCTTTTCTCTTTGTTCATCTGGCAGGTATAACTCAGGTATAGCAGCCAAACAAAATCTAAAGTTAATGATGTAAGGGTCAAGAGCCCAACTAAAGCAAACACTGATCTCCATAATGGTAACATACCAATTACGATTTAATGATTCTGATTGTTAACATCAGGTGTCTTCGATAATGCTCAATTATCACTCAATTAATCACTTAATGATCTCATTAACTTTAGCACTGCTTCAGTGTTCATTTAACACTCTCTGAGTGTGGACTCATATAAACACTTAGCAGTAGGGCTGCACGATTAATCGCACGATATTGTTATGCGCATCTCACCAGTAAAGCCGGTTCCTTGATTAGTAGTAAATCACCTTCACCTGCTTTCAGATGGACGATATGATGCAGATATGAGTGTTAAATTAACACTCAAGAGTGTTAAAGTTAATGAGATAATTAAGTGATTAATTTAGTGATCATTAGCATTTAGTGATCATTAGCATCTTCAGCATTATTGAAGACACCTGATGATAACAAGCAGAATCACTGAAGGAGAAAATCTAAAATTGTAAGCCACCGTTATGGCGATAAGTGTTTGCTTCAGTTGGGCTCTTGATCCTTATACTTTAAGTTTAAATTTTGTTTGTCTGCTGTCATTGATTTATTACAGTCAAATGAACAGACAAGTGTGATCTGATAGTGTTGGTTATGTTTTGACATAATCATGCTGTAATCTGAAAAATGAAACTCATTCAGATGATCTGGGTTAACTTGATAGCAACAGTTTAGTGGTTCTACAGCATATGATAATTGTATTTTTCTTATAATCCAAAACATTTAATAAAAATTGTTCTGATAAAATCGCTTTGAAATGCATTTATTTAGAAACGCAGACATCAATAATCAGCCTGTGAATCTCAACCGTGGTGACAATAATAATCCTTGTTGCCACCAATCACAACTCATTAATGGCTCCCATCATGCATTGCGGTATGAATAAATTATGATCTGAAATGTCTATGTAATTTACTTTTCCTAATTGAATATTCTGCTCGTCACCATTGTTGAGATGCATTGACTGAATCTTGATATCTGTGTGTGCCTAAAAGAAAGAAATTTTTTTTTTTAACAACTTTTAAGAAATCCTTTATATTATATCTCAAATTCTGGTTATTTATGCAGAATCTCAGTTATGCTGTAACCAACATCATAAATCACAAACATTTAGTTCAAATGATGAATGTCATAACATAACCAACACCATTAGATCATTTTTTTTCTTTGTTCATCTGGCAGGTATAACTCGGATACAACAGCCAAACAAAATCTGCTTTAGGTGTCTTCAATAATGCTCAATCATCACTCAATTAATCACTTAAATATCTCATTAACTTTAACACTCTTGAGTGTGGACTCATATACACTCCCAGGTGTGTTAATTTAACACTGAGTTTTTGCTTTGTACAAAGAGCCTTAGTTAACTGACAAGCTGAGCCATATCGCATTAAATATCGTTGGCGATATGTCCTCGATTTTAACGCGATTTGGCTCAGCTTGTCAGTTAACTACGGCTCTTTGTAGTAAATGCCGCTCCATCTGAAAGCAGGTGAAGGTGATTTACTACTAATCAAGGAACCGGCTTTACTGATTAGATGCGCATAACAATATCGTGCGATTAATCGTGCAGCCCTACTTAGCAGTGTTAATTTAACACTGGTGATTTTGCTGTGGAGGCCTGGAGTTAGATGGCCAAGAGCTTGTGAGAAAACTGCATGGGACACATTAAACACAGATCTATGCTTTGCATTGGAAAGATTAACTGGTACAGTTGAAAAGAAGCTGGATAAATTTGGGGACATCATTTACGCTTACGGAAGTGAGAGGTTTGGTGTGGAAAAAAGGAAGAAAAAAGTACAAACTAATCCTGTAATGTCTAGACGGCAGCAGAAAATTGAAGGGTTAGTTAGAGAAAGGAGACAGCTGAGGAAGCAATGGAAAAGAGCAGAACAAAGTCAGAAGGAGGGACTCAATATCCTACAAAGAGCCATAAAAGATAAGCTTGCAACGTTACGCAGAGCTGAGCGCCTACGGAAACGCTACAAAAAGAAGGAGCGTGCGAGGGCTAATTTCTATAAAGATCCATTCAAATTCGTAAAGAAGTTATTCACCAGTGAGAAGAATGGCACTTTAAAAGCATCTAGGGTTGAGCTAGAGAGATATTTGGAGGAAACGCATACAGATGCAAAAAGGCATGAGCCTATGTCAATTCCGTCAGACATCCCACCTATCAATCCACCAGAATACCAAATGGAGGTCTGTGCACTTAAGTGGAAAGAGGTAGAGCAGGCTGTGAGAAAGGCAAGGGCTTCATCATCTCCAGGGCCTAATGGAGTTCCATACAGAGTGTACCAGAGTGCTTCAGGAGTTCTACGAATTCTGTGGAAATTGATAAAAGTGGCATGGGAAAAACAGGTTGTACCTAGAGCATTAGAGCATGGCGCGAGCAGGAGGAGTCTTTATACCTAAAGAAAAAGATGCTACAAGCATCAGTCAGTTTCGTCCTATTTCACTATTAAACGTCGAAGGTAAGATTTTCTTCAGCGTTATTGCTCAGAGATTGTCAACCTACCTATTAAAGAATGGCTTCATCGACACTTCAGTTCAAAAAGCAGGCATTCCTGGGTTCTCAGGATGCTTAGAACACATCAATGTGATCTGGCAACGAATTCAATCAGCTAAAAAGGAGAGGAAGGAGCTCCATGTGACATTCCTGGATTTGGCTAATGCATATGGTTCAGTGCCACATGAGCTTCTTTGGGCAGCATTTGATTTTTTCAGGGTACCGATGTCAATAACAAATTTAGTGAAAGCCTATTTTGGAGATTTGCAATTTAGTTTCTCAACTCCAGAATTCAGCACTACATGGCAATACTTAGAGGTTGGAATAATGGCAGGATGCACCATTTCTCCGCTGGCTTTTACCATGGCAATGGAAGTAATCATTAGGGCATCAAAATGGGTAGTAGGAGGGGAGCGCTTGGCCTCTGGGATGCGACTACCACCAATCAGAGCATACATGGATGACATGACAACCATGACTACAACAGTAGCCTGCACTAATCGGTTATTGGGCAAGTTAACCGATAACATTGAATGGGTTTGGTTCAGGTCTTCAATGTCTGGTTCAGGTCTCAGAAGAAATCTTTCAGAGTCGAAGTTTCAGGTCTCAGGAGAATAACTTTATTGAGCAGTTCAACAAAGTGAGATGATAGCTAGTCATCTGATCTTACAATGGTTTATCCTCAGGTCTTATACCCTTTTTTTCATCCCTTGGTGTCCAATTACCTCACTTAATGTCCAATTAGCTTTAACATAGTTATCCTTTTCTCTTTGCTCCTCCTCGTCACTTCACCCCGATTAGAAACACCTGCATTAATGTCCAATTTCTATTGGTGGCCATTTTGGCACATGCGCTTTTTAAATATGGTTTCATATTTAGTTTTTTGGGTACTTTTCCACTCTCTTCCTTACATTACCTTTCACCCAGTTTTTTGTCCTGTCCTCACACAAACTTTCTCCCAGTTCTTGTCCTTATATACACTTTTGACAGGCTAAGTGCTGAAGTGCATAAACAGCTGCGCTCTACCAGGCAAACTAAAACTCTGGTGCTTTCAGTTCGATCTACTGCCGAGGTTGCTGTGGCCACTGACTGTGTATGAGGTTTTTTTGACAACAGTGGATAAGCTGGAAGCGTTAATACGTTCATACATCAGAAAATGGTTGGGAGTTCCACGCTGCCTCAGCAGAGTGGGACTTTATAGTAAAGGAATATTGCAGCTGCCAGTCTCTGCTTTAACCGAGGAATTTAAGTGTGCCAAGGTCAGACTGGAAATGACCTTAGTAGAGTCACGTGACAAATGTGTAAGGGAGGCAGCACCTGTCTTAAAAACAGGTAGAAAGTGGTCAGCAAAGAAATCTGTGGAAGAGGAAAAGGCTGCCCTTCAAATTGGTGATATTGTGGGACAGGTACAGCATGGAAGAGGGGGTTTTGGGCTCAGTTTAGCTCTTCCTAAATGGCACAAGGCAGCCCCAGCTCAAAGGAGGAAGCTGGTAGTCAACGAGGTGCGAAAGCAAGAGGAGAGAATGAGGTGTATAAAGGCCATTTCTCAGGCCAAGCAGGGAGAGTGGATGCGATGGGAGAGTGTGGAACAACGCAAGATAGGCTGGCAAGACCTTTGGTCAATGGAAGAGAGTAGGATCAGTTTCCTTATCAGGTCAACATATGATGTACTCCCATCACCACAGAACCTAAACCTCTGGGTAGGAGAAGATCCCTCTTGTCTTTTGTGTTCATCACCTGCCACACTAAGGCACATTTTGACAGGATGTAAGGTGGCTCTTAGCCAAGGTCGGTTTACTTGGCGCCATGACAAAGTACTGCGATATTTGGCTATAGCATTGGAAGACAAGCGCAACATGACCAATAAGTTGCCACCTGTTCTAGCAAAACATTGCTCACAGAGGACATTATTTCTCCGCCCAGGCTAGCAACCACCAAGAAAAGGTGTTAAAACCAATTCTCGCCCAGGACAACTGAAAGCTGCTAGGGACTGGAAGATGCTGGCTGATCTTGATCAACGGCTTATTTTTCCACTTGAGATTGCCACCACTAACCTCCGACCAGATATTGTTTTGTGGTCTGAATCAGCACGCATAGTTCAACTGATAGAGTTAACAGTGCCATGGGAGGATGCTGTAGATGAGGCATATGAGAGGAAGAATCTGTGGTATGCTCATCTGGCCACTGAAGCAGAACAGCGAGGATGGAGAGTCCGGGTTTATCCAGTGGAAGTGGGTTGTCGAGGGTTTGTGGCACACTCTACAACCCGATTTCTTAGAGACGTCGGATTCAGTGGCCAAGAGTTGCGTCGCACAGTAAAGAACTTATCTGAAGCAGCAGAGAAAAGCAGCAAATGGCTGTGGTTGAGACGGAAAGATTCTGTCTGGCTGTGTACAGGCGCTACGGTTTTGAAGAACTCTTGAATGAGGATAGGTGTTTGGACAGTTTTTGGTGGTAGGTAGTATGCCATACGGAACCGTTGCCACTGAAGCTGGTCCTGTTTAACGCACCAGTGGGGCTCGACAGCCTTAGTCAAACGGGTTGGCGCGTATGGTCGGGTTGCGGATTATGGTTAGGTCACAGGTAAGGAGCAACCTCAGCAGCAGGTGGGATGTATAGGTCAGTAAGCTGGGCTCAGTTGAGTGGGGGACGGAGGGGGGTGACTCTGGGACGCTAGAGTCACTGCCGAGCCCTCTTGAGGTGTCGTGGGCTAGTCAACGAAACACTGAGGACGGAAGGTGCCCACTTGAAAACCCTAGAGATGTCCCCTACTCGGCTAAATCCAGACGGTTGAAAGAAGCGTAAATGGATGGAGAAGCATAGGTTACTGTAAAGCTACGTCTTAGTTGGTGCTTATCTTGGCGAAAGCTGAGTACAAATTAGCATGAAGTTTTGACATCTACTCTCGTGTAATGGAAATCGTTATTAATCTTTCATAATAAACATTTTGAATTCAATGAACAGTATTCAATGAACAGTTGTCATATTTTTGTAAATTTCCCATTCATTTCCTATGGTCATTTTGACCAAAGAGCAGAAGTGTGACGACCACTTAGCATGCTTGGATCATGACCTCAATATTTTTTGTGTGTTCACATACCTAATACCATAAAAGTCACCTAGTTTTGTAACATTCCGATGAAGCTGTGATTTTTAAAATTTCAAAACAGATTTATGTAATCTGAATTTATTAGTGTGTATGTGTATAAAAGTTTGTTTGTGTGGATGTGTCTGTTTTGCACTCTTGATGTTTTATAGATTCACCCCTTCACTGTTGTGTGCTTTTTTTCTGGATCGTGGCTGATTTGTAGATTGTACGCACAAAAAAACTCTGTATTGTCACATTTTTGCCAATTTCCCATTCATTTCCTATGGGGGTCCATTTGGACCCGAAGGTCCTGAGTGTGACTCTTTTTTTTTACAACCACTTAGACTATTCAAGTCCTGTCCCCAATTTTTTGGGGTGTTCATATAAGTACCAATAAAGTCACCAAATTTCGGACCATTCCGATGAAGCTATGATTTTTTGCATTTTTTTATTTAAACGCTTCGGGTCCATTTGGACCCGAAGAACCCCATTAACACAGCTGTGTGTTCATATGGGAACCACCAGCAGAGTGTTAAAAGTAACACTGAAGCAGTGTTAGAGTTAATTAGATAATTAAGTCATTAACTGAGTGATGATTGTTCTTTTATTGAAGACACCTGATATAACCAGAATCACTGGAGGAAAGAGAAACACAAAAACTACAACTGACTTCAGCCACAGCTTTAGATGAAATCAACTAAAAATACAATAAATCTCTCTTATTGCAAACCAACTGACTTTATTTCTGTAATTCATCTACAGAATTAACAGAGGATTATATACCATTATGGTGATCAGTGTTTCGTGGAATAGGCTATATTCCTCCATGCACCCATATTTAAGCAGAGATTAATATAAACGTGTAATTATCACCAATTTTATCATCACTTCATTGGTTACCTATAAAGTTCCGTATTAATTACAAGATATTGCTTTTGACTTATAAAGCTCTAAGTGGTTTAGCTCCAGTCTATTTAAAGGATCTTCTATCGCCTTACAATCCATCGCGCTCTTTAAGATCACTAAATTCAAGGCTTCTGGTCATTCCAAGGATATCCAGATCCACCAAAGGAGGCAGAGCTTTTTCACATTTAGCTCCGAAGCTCTGGAATAGCCTTCCTGATATTGTTCGTTGCTCAGACTCGCTCTCCCAGTTTAAAACTAGACTGAAGACGCATCTATTTAGCCAGGCATTCATATACATTTTTTATCTTACAGTTACTGTAAATTCGGCCTCTAGTTCATAAACGCCAGAGGAGAACTGGCCCCCGACTGAGCCTGGGTTCTCCCAAGGTTTTTTTTTCTCCATTGGGTCATCTGATGGAGTTTTAGGACACCATTAGGTCACTGGATGGAGTTTTTCGGTTCCTTGCCACTGTTGCCTTTGGCTTGCTCAGTTAGGGATATTCAAATTAATTAACCAATCATACCATTGATCAGCTCTACCAAACTTGGATGTCTTTTTTTTCCTGTAATAAACAAACATTGTTAAAGGGATACTCCACTTTTTTTGGAAATAGGCTCATTTTACAACTCCCCCAGAGTTAAACAGTTGAGTTTTACCGTTTTCGAATCCATTCAGCCGATCTCCGGGTCTGACGGTACCACTTTTAGCATAGCTTAGCATAGATCATTGAAGTGGACAAGACCATTAGCATCTTTCTCAAAAAAATGACAAAGAGTTTCAATATTTTTCCTATTTAAAACTTGACTCTTCTGTAATTACATCGTGCACTAAGACCGACGGAAAATGTAAAGTTGCAGTTTTCTAGGCTGATATGGCTAGGAACTATTCTCTCATTCCTGCGTAATAATCAAGAAACTTTGCTGCCGTACCATGTCTGCAGCAGGCGCAATGATATAACGCAGTGCCTGAAAATAGTCCCCAGCTAGGTTACTTCCTGCGTGACCATATAAGTTTGTGTTTGCGCTGCATAATATCATTGCGCCTGCTGCACTCATGGTATGGCAGCAAAGTTTCTTGATTATTACGCATGAATGAGAGAATAGTTCCTAGCCATATCAGCCTAGAAAATCGCAACTTTACATTTTCCATCGGTCTTTGTGCACGATGTAACTACAGAAGAGTCAAGTTTTAAATAGGAAAAATATCGAAACTCTTTGGTCATTTTTTTGAGAGAGATGCTAATGGTCTTGTCCACTTCAATGATCTATGCTAAGCTATGCTAAAAGTGGTACCGTCAGACCCGGAGATCGGCTGAATGGATTCGAAAACGGTAAAACTCAACAGTTTAACTCTGGGGGAATTGTAAAATGAGCCTATTTCCAAAAAAAGTGGAGTATCCCTTTAAGTTGTTTTGATTGATACTGTGAAGCAGCTTTGATACAATCTGTATTGTGAAAAGCGCTATATAAATATATTTGACTTGACTTGACTTAATTAGTCTAAATATTTAGTCTATGCAACTCTAATCAGTAAATTTACTATAGTTGACATTATTTAATTAGTATCCAGCTCTTTACATTAAATTAGTTGAGTTAGAATAATTACTTAAAGGGGCTATGTGTATTTTTTCTACTAAAATTAATCCTTTTTTTATTGCCTGTGTGTGAAGGGGTTGTAATTTCATATTAAAATTATCCACTTGGCGGGTTTTGCTATTACCTCTGAAAGCAAGTATTCCTATTCTCGTAGTTGTTATTCTGCTGAAGTGTTACATCCTGTTATTTCTCTGCATCATTTACTGGAAATCATGCCCTTTCTGGCTTAGCCAGTTAACCTCTTGTTGATTTCTATATTGTCATGTTCACAGTACACTCTTGGCATCATACACAAACAACATGCAAACAAATATAAAAAAAAAATATTTGTTATATTTAGACTTTTTATAACCATTAAAACCAACTGCAATTAAAATTACATTTTGATTTAAATTTCAATTTAGAGGTTTAGATTCAGATTTAGATAAAAGGGGTGATATATAAAATTGATGTAGAAAATTTTTTTCACTCTGTAACTGCTAGTAAATTTTACAAACAATTAGAAAGAAACATTGAATTTTAAGGGTTTGAACTTATTTACAACTTTGAAAAAAAAAAAGATATTTTACTTTGTTTTATAGTAAATTCCCCCAGTGTTCAATTAACACAGCTGTGTGTTCATATGGGAACCACCAGCAGAGTGTTAAAAGTAACACTGAAGCAGTGTTAGAGTTAATTAGATAATTAAGTCATTAACTGAGTGATGATTGTTCTATTATTAAGACACCCGATATAACTGAAGGAAAGAGAAACTCAAGAACTAAAACTGATTTCCGCCACAGCTTTAGATGAAATCTGAACTGCACTGATAGCAGCAGCAACGAGCACTCGGCAGCTTGATTTAAAAAAACAATACATTTCAGCGCTAGAATGCCTCTTGTTTAACAAACAAACGAAATGAATGCCTTGCTAGATAACTAGAGATGTTTTATTTATTTGTATCAGGTACATCCATGACACGGAGTGTTTCAAAAAGTGGTGGGGACAATATCATCTCTGGTAAAAAGTAGTGTGGATGCCTAAGGGTACGTTTACATGGCAACGATATGCTCAAAGTTTTTCCTTTGAGTTTTCCACGTACAGATGACAACATTGTCAAAAAGATCCTCATGCACGATCCGCGAAAACGACTAAAAACGTTGTATTCTGATGCCAGGCCACTAGATGGCAATGAAACACTATAGACTGAACACGTGATATGCATGTGTATGACGCCATCATCTTCAGATGATGAAAGATGAAAGACACTTCATCATGTGTGTCTTTGTTGTTTACACAGAGACCTTTAACAAAAACTTGCACTTTGAAACCCATTTTCAAAACCTTGCTTTTTCAGGCACCCAAAATGCATAAAAAGTTTTTTACATTTTAGTTCAAAATGGTGTCGTGTAAATAGCCCCTAAGTCTCAAAGCCATATTGCTCTGTGACGTGTCAACGGTCACTTTGGCCAGGTGTTATTTATAGCATAGTGGGTGAAGCTTCAGATTCTAGAGCATATGATTGGACAGAAGATGTGATCCACAGTCCACAGTGATATCATAAAAATCCCTGATCCATTTTAGCAGAAGTGGGGGACTACGTTTTGAATGCTTATATCTCCTAAATGGAAATGTTGTCATTGTTTTGGAACACACCAACTTATTCATAACCTTAAGGCTTACTTATTCATATTAAAAGCTAAAAAAACATACATTTTGATTTCAGGATGCCTTCATTTCTTCAGACGTCTACACGCAGCAAAATCCTGTGTTGAATTAACACTGTTAACACTGTCCCAGATAGCAACGTTGTTTCGGCCCACATCTGGCACTTGTGGAATAATGATCTGGCCCGCATGCAGCGTGGAATGATAGCACTTGGGCGGACCGCTCCTGTTTGCCAGATCTGGGCCACAAGCAGGCCATAGCAATGCCACATGTCAGCCAAGAGCAAATAAATAAACCAGAACTGGACCTTATCTGAGCCACAAAGTCTGTGTATATTAAATATAGAGTCATCTCAGGCTTAATAAGCCTGTTAACAAGCAGAATCAATGAAGGGAAGAAGAGAACAGAAAAAGAGACGAGCAGAAACACAAGAACTACAACTGACTTCAGACAGCCTTAGATGAAATCAACTGAAGAGAAAAGAAGACATTAAATCTGTGAAGCTCTCAGCAGAGGAGGAATAAACAACTCCACAAACAGCATTACCAGCTTCACTTATTACTAACCAGACTGACTTTATTTCACCTTATCATCTTTCTCTTGACTTTTTCTTGCCATAACAAATGTGTTTTATAAACTCACAGTTACAGCAGCCAGAGAGAAACTTATAGAAAAAAAAGTCAAGAGCCAAACTAAAGCAAACACTGATCTACATCATGGTGACTACAAACTTTATTATATTCAATACAACATCAACAACTAAATATCTGTTAATTCTCAAAAATAACTTTTGTACATGTATGAAATAATGTTAAACTGTTTTCACACTCAGTGTTGCTGGAAGTCAGTTGTAGTTTTTGTGTTTCTCTTTTTTCTGTTCTTGTTTCTCTGTCCTTCAGTGAATATGCTTATCAGTGTCTCAATTCACTCACTTCTTTACATTCACTCAGTCAAGTGGACTATATTAGTGAACTAATGTAGGGAATAGTGAATGAGGGTATAGGCAGGGATGGGCAGTATTTCAGATACACGTATTTAAAATACGTATTTTATAATAGCGTTTTTTTTAATTTTATTTAGTTTAAAGTTACTATCAGATTTGATGTTATACGTTGACAAACTATACATCACTAAAAAGATATAAGGCTCAAGTTTCAGTATTTGACCACTATTGTATTCTGAGAAACTTATAGTGACAGTTATGTCTTAATTTGTGTCAGGAGTTATGAAATGAAAAAATGAGTCGATACCTTTAATATGAATTATGCGCGTCAACGATCCCATTGAGAAAAAACACTCCGTGCTGTCGTCATGACAGCGATTCACAAATCACCGTCCCTCAGGGCTTTAGCTCAAAAATGTGCAGACTTGGAGAAATATTGATACATTCTCATAGATTCACATCATATTTCTATAGACAGGAATACTATTTATTGAATTTATACTAAAATGCGTCGATGTAATCATTATGAGCGCTTCTTACTGAGATGTGCTGTGTTTTCAATTTATACTAATAGCCTGAGGGCGCTCTATGCACAGTATTAGTCCATATATGGATCATGAAGAAGAGGCATAATCATGTGACATTCCAGGACGTCACTGATACACACACAGCTAACAGAGATCGCTGTAACATGCAGATAAAGATGTTTTGAAGACAATAAACATGATTGCCATGATATTTGAGTTACCTTTGTTCTTCAAGCCATGCCATGTATTTTCATAATAATAGATTATATTTATAATGTAGGCTAATGCTAATCGATATAGATGTTTTCATTGTGCAGAACACTATAAATAATATATTTTCTGTCTGATTTTTTTATCTGAAGCCAAATTAGATCACAGAAGATTATATAAAACACTCTTGCGTTATAAAGTAAGTTTGGAGCACAAACATGGTTTTAATCTCATAAATGGTCGTGTATTGATGGTGTGCTAAGCTAACATGCTAGCTAGCCCAGGTGCACCTGCCACCAGCAGTTATTGTTTTATGATTGTCTTCTAAATAGGAATCTTACTGAAATGTTTCAGTGCATTTGATACCAGTTTCAAATATTTAGTGAGAACTTTGATAAAAGAAATAAGGGTTTGAAACCCTATGAATAGCCTGTGAATAGCCAGTCGTTAGTAGCTATAATGCAGACAAAAGAAATGCATATTTAGAGCCATAACCAGTCTGGAGAGGGGTGAATGTGTGCAGGGGAGACTGACACTGAATGGGGCTCGTTTGCACCACAAAACAATAGAGACAAAAGACTGAAAAGATGACTTAGAAGATTACTAAACATCAGTTTGCATTTTAGAGTCTAATGAAAATAAAGTAATTTGACATGATCTTGAAAAACATTTAACTAAATACAGAGTTTTAGACATTTTCAGATTTTAAATATAACATGGTCACACATATGGCTTTAGCTGCAGTGCATTTGTAGATTGGTCCAGGGCCAACTTCAATTTTATTTTCATGAAGATGTTTCATAAAAATAAATTTCTAATAACTTTACAAAACTTTGAAGCTATTTAAAAAAAATGTTTTTCATTATGACAATAATTACTTCTACATTTACAATAAACTACCAGGTGTCAGCTTTCAAATGAGATCATACTTGTGCTTTTAGTGCAAAGGGTTCGTGAACTGTATCTGTTTCAGTTTGGGTATGTCATTTCTGGGGATTTTTCAAAAGTGGGCTTGCAGCTTAACAGGTTAAATACATTTAAGATGAGTATTTTTGTATTTTCAAAATACATAAAATACCTTTTACCTCTTTATCAGGGTATTGATTTTGTGCATCAACTAGTTCAGACATTCACTAGCTCAGCATTTGATCAGCGATTACTTTTGGAATAAGGTGAGAATGTCATGATCAATTCTACTTGTTGATTAAAGTTAAAAAAGTGCATTATTCACTTCAGTTAACATTAAAAGGATAAAAGAGCACAGACAAGTGGGAAAATAGTGTTAGCCAATCAGTCTTCTTTACCGGTTGTTGATTTTTATCAACTAGCTTGTCAAATGTGTTTAAAGGTTGTATCAGCGATTTCAGGCCCAAACAAAAATGATCACATTCATCTAATCTTTCCTA
Organism: Gila robusta; assembly: GCA_030770095.1. Classification (NCBI taxonomy): domain Eukaryota; kingdom Metazoa; phylum Chordata; class Actinopteri; order Cypriniformes; family Leuciscidae; genus Gila; species Gila robusta. The sequence goes on from JAVALU010002400.1 coordinate 566,854, forward strand.
ACGATCCGCTAGCTGCCCGCCCCATAAGCAGGCTGTCAAAAAAACGCGTCTCTGTAGGCAGCCTATATAGGCTCTGAGTCTTGTTGTTCCAATTCCGGTCCAAGTCCAGTGGTACCATATCCAATGGACCCACGTTTAATGGTCTGGTTGTCCACACAGCAAAATCCTCAGTGTTAAATTAACACTCCTCATTGTACATATGTTTCCACACTACAGGGTGTTAAAATTAACACTGAAGCAGTGTTGAAGTAATGAGATAATTAAGTGATTAATTAAGTTATGATTGACCATTAGTGGTGACACCTGATGTTAATAAGAAGAATCATTGACGGAAAGAGAAACAATAACAGAAAAAAGAGAAACACAAGAACTACAACTGACTTCGTGCCATTACACATTGTTGCACTTATTATTACCAGTTTGACTTTATTTCTATCATACGTCAACAAAAGTTCTTGAGATTCAACAGTTTAGACAGTGATGTTCTATGGAATTTTTTCGTGTTATGTCACCATTATGGTGACCAGTGTATGCTTTAGTTGGGCTCTTGACCCCACTACAGTACAATTTTTTACTTTATTTTCTGAGAGTGTAGGACCAGTCACTGGAGGGCGATCGAGACGTTTTGGCTTCACTTTTCAGGGCTTGCGCGGCACGCTTGGTTGTGATTCGCTAAGCGCCTAGTTCACGTTAACAGGTGTTACAATATATTCAGTTCCTAAAATATTTGGTTCCAATGGGTGGAGCTGCTATGAATATTCACGACACCATATCGTGGGCGGGGTGACCAATGCAGGTGAGTGGAACTGGAAATATTAGCGTGAGCGCCTCAGATCGCGTTTTGTCCTATAAACTACTCCTAAACTGTTCGTTTCTCATGATGAATGACTGAGATTTTAAATATTGCATGTTTAAATAAATATTTACAATTATATTATTGCGTTTTTATTCTGTTTTTATTTATTTATCTTAAATATTTATTTAAACATGCAATATTTAAAAGGCTTAATCTCAGTCATTCATCATGAGAAACAGGAGTTTTTAGGAGTAGGGGAGCGCGGGGCACAACGTAACGCGGGACTATTTGTAACACTTGTTTTAAATACTTCCACACATGCTAGGATGATGAAACTTGGTGTATTTACTAGTTGCCACAGAGGAAAAAATGCGCCAATTTTTTTTTTTTTTGGAAGATATCCATAGACATTTGTTAAACCACAGCAAAAGTAAATTTCTTACTTAAGTTCATTTTCATCTCTATTTTTTGTGTTTATTTAAAATGAAACAAATCTGATATTATTTTAATCCCCAATATGTTATTTAACAGGGATAAATAGTTACATAAATAGTTATGTTATTAAACAGGGATAAATAGTTCTTTAATGCTTCGCTAACTAGCAGAAGACACTAGCAGAGTTTAAATCCCAGTTGTGCAGGCGGGGCATGTTGTTACACTGTGTTACAATGTGCCTCTATTAGAAATATGCTATTATATTCTATACACTGTAAAAAAAAATCCTAATTTTACAGAAAATAACTGTGATTTTTTGACGATCATTTTCTTTAATTTTAAATTGTACTCAAAACACTGTAAAATTACAAATAATATCTGTAAAATAAAATTTCAGCTGTTATTTTAGGTATTGTGACATTAATGACAAATTACAATAATTCACATTTTTTTATACAGGAAATTGATTGTATTTTTCATACAGTATTTTTTCTGTTTTTTTAAATTACATAAAAATGTATGTAAAATTACAAATATAATCTGTAATTTAACAGTAACAAAACAGTTAAATAATAAAATGGTCAAATGACTGTCAGCTCCCCAAAAAACTGTAAAACATCCTAAATTAAATAAACTGAAAAACACTGTTATTTTACAGGTATTTCTTGAATAATCACGATCATATACCTTCATTGTAAAAAAAATCGTAAAAAAAGGGTCAAATGACTGGCAGCTGCGGCTGCCAAACAAAAACCATAAAATTAAAGTAAAATATGCTAATTTAAATAAAGTGTAAAAAACTTTAAAATAAATTTGATGTCACCATGATTGGGATCAGTGTCTGCTTTAGTTGAGGTCATGATCCTTGAGATTTAACTTATGCTTTTCTCTGGCTGCTTTAACTGTATTTGATACACGTTTGTCATAAATGTTGGAAAAAATATCAGACGATCTCGATCATTAATTGATGATGTTATAGTCATCATATGATGATCTGATTCACTGATATGACAGTCAAATCTCTGTATATGATGGCTTAAATTACAGAGTATGTAGGTGGAATTTAGCTTTATACAAAGTCTTAAATTAATGTCATAATTTTTCACATGACCCTTGAATATTGTGGTATCAGTATTACAACAACCTGCATTTAAAAAAAATATATATATACTACACAAAAAAAGTTTTGTCCTTTTTTTAGTTGTATAGAGACATCAACAATCAACATATGAATCTCAACAATGGTGACAACCAAAAAAGTTTTTTTTTTTCATTGTTGTGATTCATACGCTGATTCTTGATGTCTGAGTGAGTCTACTTGATCCTGTCAAATATTTTCTGTATAATGACTTCATAAAATCTGAGTATCACAGCACTGGAGAACGTTTTATAGAAGCTTTGTCATGCTAAATGAATAACTAATACTTAATGACATAATCAGATATTATACTTCAGATGGTATCAATGGAGCAGGACTCTACATGATGACTATTAACACTACAAAGTGACCAACATTATCTGATCTGAGTTTCTCTTGGACTCTTACCACAACAAATATGCATCAGAGACACACAGTTAATGCAGCCAGAGAAACATTGAAGTTCATTGTGAAAAGTTCAAGAGCCCAACTAAAGCAAACACTGATCTCCATCATGGTGACATCAAACTTTATTCTTTTCAATAAAGCTTCAACTTCTAAACCTCTGTTAATTCTCAATAATAATGTTAGTATGAAAGAAATAAAGTCTGGATTGTAATAAGTGAAGATGCTGAGATCCTGAGAGATCTGTTAGTGTTTAAAGTTCTGTTGGGGTTTAAAGTGTTTCTGTATGGTGTGTTTCGTGTGTTACCATTGTGTTGAAGAGTAGAGCCTGAGCTTCAGTCCAGGATGAGCAAATAAACACTGACGAAATGCTGCATGTTTCTTTATTTAACTGACAGTAACTGTGTAGTTGCTGATGTAGTGACGTATATAGTCAAAGCAAATCAATCATGTAATTAACTGCGTGTTTTTCAGTAAATAAATCAGAAAATAAATGTGAAGTAACTGTGTTTTAAATGTGTGTTTCTGTGAAAAAAGATTAATGAAGATTTCTGTAAAAGTATTTTACACTTATTTAAATTAAGATATTTTACATTAATTTTATGGTTTTTGTATGGCAGCCGTTGCTGACAGTCATTTGACTGTTTTTTTATGGGATTTTTTTACAATGAAGGTGTTTGATCGTAATAATTCAGGAAATAGTTGTAAAATAACAGTGTTTTTCTGTAAAAAATTTAAGGAAAATTTCTGTAAAAGTTTTTTGTATTTCATTTAAATTACGATATTTTACTTTATTTTTACGGTTTTTGTTTGGCAGCCGTAGCTGCCAGTCATTGACGATTTTTTTTTTTTACAGTGTAGTTTTATTAATTTTATTGATAAAACATGAGAAAAAGGTGAATAAAGACTGAGAGTCAATGTTCAGGAATTACTAATTATTTATTTGTTTTTAACTATGTTGTATAGCTGTGTTTTCCTGTGTTTGTTGTCAAAACTCAAAAATGAGTTTATATTTAATTATTAAAAATTGCCATTATTTTATATGAAAAAGTTTTTTCATTGTATTTAATTTAGAAATTATTTAAGCTTGTCTTGTTTTTTTTTTTTTATTAGATCTGTGGGGCATGTTGTCACATTTCACTTCCATTCTTTTGGGGTATATTTAGAAAAAAGACAAAGTATATAGGCTGTGAGAAATTAATGTGGGAAAAAATAAATACTCTGAACCATAAGTAGATTTACACAAACTGAGAAAGTCAAAAAGCGTTACTTTGTGCCTCGCTCTCGCCTAGTTTAGGACAAAAAGCGACCTGAGGCGCTCACGCTCGTCTGCATTGGTGTGAATATTCATGGTAGCTCCACCCATAGAGGGAATGCACGTGACGTCACCGTTGCCGGAGTGACTGCGGTTACGCCCACCTAAGTGGCAAAAATACTGAGCGGCAGCATTGGGTTTCAGCGTGAATGCTGCGGAAAAACACACAAATCGCGTCTAAAACGGGAAAGAGCTTTGAGACTGACTGTACAACTAGATTTGACAAGAAATATGAGGTATATTTTACAGACTACCTAAAGCTACAGAACAGAGAAGCAAATAGATCGCTGCAATCAGGGGCGTAGCACAAGATCCCGGGCCCTATGTATAGTCAGTCCTGATGGGCCCCTATGTTCCAAATAAACATGGGGGGGGGGGGGGAGGATTGCGCGCGCACTATGTATGTTATGCGCACATATGTTCTGTCTCGCATTCGCCTTCTAGATTCCGGGAGATTTTAACTAATTTGCGGGCATCAGGGAGACGCTATCAATATGCGGGAGACTCCCGGAACTTCCGGGAGAATTGGGATGTCTGTATTCCAGACTTTTCAAGGGCCCTTCATCCCCTTGGGGCCCTGGTAATCAGTACTGGTTTTACCCCCAGTCCGACGCCCCTGGCTGCAATTCATAGAAACAACTGGAATCCAGGCAGAGAAAGGTGGATTTGCAGTTATCATTTTTGTGTCAATATGCTGAATTTAGTGGTAAAATCATTCTCTATATATTGTATTGTTATATATTGCAGTGACAACTCATCAATCAAATATTTACCACTGTATATTCTGTATAATTTGACATTTTTAAATAAACACTGACAAAAAAACTATACAAGTTTTAAGTCTAGACGATATGATGATATAACATTGATATAAGTGATCACCTGGATTTAGACCTGCCTATATTGTATTTATATAAAGCGTTCACAGGCAAATTTGCTGTTTGTATGTCCCCGGTGTCAAAATCAGGCACATATAAATGTAAGGAAACTCGATTCCTGGCTGCATGTCAATGTCCATGGATCACTGGATCTTTAGTAAGTTGTAAGGAACACTATATTGAGTCCAATCTTTAGTTAAAACTGATAATTGTTTGTTTTACTTGCGATTTCGCAGTTTCTCCTATTAAATCCAGTCACGCAGCAGCTCTTTTGCCACTCAGGCCCCATCCACACTACTGCGTTTTAGTTTAGAAACGGAGAATTAAAACGAATACGATCTCCGTCCACACCAGCGTTTCAGCTGCACATTAGAACTGATCTCCGTCCACATTAAAACGACTGAAAACGCGGATCACGTCACCATTCTCCTACACTGGGCGTGCCGGTGTAAACAGGAATCAGATTGACTATTCCTCAGATTTCGCTGAGGTTGATAAGTGCCGATCTGGACATTCAAAAGTTTTCGCACCATTCTTCAGGAACTACAACTTCATTGATAAAATTATCCCACCATGCGCTGGTTCTTCCCGGCTTAACCCAAAACCGACGCTCCATGTACGGTCGATTCCGCCGCTGCACATGGGAATTGTCACAGATCGCTGGAATAATAGCTTGCCTCCGGCGCATGTCGGCAGTTATAGCATTGTGAAATGCAGAATTTACTTGCACTAACGTAACTGGTAGTCCAGGCTTTTGTTGTGCGTTTTCTTCCATTGTATTACACCCTATCAGAGAGCCGAGCGTGAGCCTCTGCGTCATCGTTTCTAAAGTCCTCCGTTTTGACCCGTCTACACTAAAACGCCCTCCGGAGATTCAAAACGCAAAACGGGGTCGCAGCGTTTCTAAACTTCTCCGTTTTAGGTCTTCGTTTTTGCCGTTTTAGTGTGGACGGGAGGTGCAAACGTAGCAAAAGGTCTGCGTTTCTAAACTAAAACGTAGTAGTGTGGATGGGGCCTCTGTCCGGCTGAGGGGGCGTGTTCCGGCGGGAAAGTGACGTTAATACATTCCCTCTATTGCAGGGATAGGCAACTCCGGTCTTCGACCTAACCCTAACTAAACACACCTGAACAAGCTAATCAATGTTTTCAGGATTACTAAAAAATAATTTTTGTCAGGGTTGGAGCTAAACTGCAGGACAGTGGCCCTCGATGACCGGAGTTGCCCATCCCTGCTCTATCCACCTTTTTCCTGGTTAGCGAATTTACCCATGATTCACAGCGGGTTTGAACCGGAAGCCGGTTGTCCTTTTCCGGTTCGAAGCTTTATGAAGATTAAGCGCAGCTCGCTCAGAACGCCACAGTGATGTGCTGGTTAGAAAATATGTGAAATAAGTAGGGCTGCCCCTGCCCGTGCACGACTGAAGTTGGGTTGGAAGTTATGTATACTATATGGGAGAGAATGCTAAACCATAATGAGCGTTTTCGTAATATATTGCCTATTCTGCATCTCAACGCACGCATAAAGCTTGCCACAAAAAAACGGCAAAAGTAATGATTATGCATGAAACATTTGAATTGTTTATTAATAAACTAGTTTTCTGTAAGTGTCGACTGCAAAGATAAATTTGATGATGCTGACTCGCCATGTTCGCTGTAGTGAACGCGCCTATAGAGAGAAATGCACACTTCGTACGAATTAACCTATACATAAGCAGAGAGCAGCCCATTTCTGCTCGTTTTTAATTATTTTGTTTAAAAGTACACATTTCAAGCTTTCTATAGATATACTTCTCATGTATGTGAGGCAAGTAACTTATACGCTGAGTTTCGTTGATAAGACGCGCTCCAGTTCACGCGCCCGCGCCTCCGTGTCCTGTATGGCTACTATATTTACTTCTTATTTATTAGTATTCCAGGCAATTTGTTGATAAAACATTGATTAAAATGAAGATACAATTTATACTAAACGAAATTCACTTTAAAGAAAGGCTTTCTACAAAACAAAACTTAAGTGGTCAAAATCATGTCTGAGCCATTCCAAATGTTTTCTGATATATTGGGCATCTTATGATCATATCTGACTCATCTCATGTGGTTCCCTTTTCATATAATCAACATAGATTAAATAAAAATAAAAAAACATTATATTGTGAAACTCAAATATAAAACGTATGTTTAGTTTGTTTGTTTGTTTTTACTTATATTTAAGCGTCACTGCTCCGCTTTGCTCACGTGCTCTGGTAGCCTATAGCCTATACATGCATGTGTGCGTGATGTGATGGAGGGGTGCGATTTTCGAATAATAATTGAATAATACCCAGCGATCTTCGATTATTATTCTTGCTTGAAATGCCCATCCTACTGGTAACGTATTAGGCGTTTGTCAACAAAATGGTGCGGAGAGACATACACCTTTTTCGTTGGATGCTTTAGTTTTAGCGCAGCTAACCAAAAACGTCTACTCTCTGGCATTGAATGTAGCTGTTACGAAGCGGACATGGGCATTCTCTCCTTTTTATCTTATGCTCAAAGCACCCAGTTTCTAAAAAGTTTTTTTTATCTTCTTTGAATTGTTAAAACAGCCAACAACAGCACACGTAGAGCCTGAACTCATTCTCTCACTGCTAATACAGAACGAACCGGAAGTAGGCAACCGGAGTCGTCGTCATGGCGGCGCGCATTGTTTAGAGCAGAATAAGGTGGATTGGAACCACGTCTCGTCCGTTACCATCGACGATCACACTCCAGTCCGGTAGGTGGCGGTAAATGCACCTTAAGTTGATTTGCCAACCGCCAGCTAAAATCTAAAAGAAGAAGTAGTCTCGCTCGCCCGACTGTTACCAGTTGCAAGTGCTCAGGTGTACTGTAAACACATGCGTCAATATTGCCTTATCAATTTCAGCTTGAATCAGACTTAGAGAATATTAGTGGAGAGGAATCGAGCAGAACTTGTGCACGAACGGCTGTTACAGGACGTTTCAGAAAGGTATGTTTTTTGTGTAGATGTTTTCTTTTTCTATACCCCACGTGGTTATTTGTAAATGCTACTGCTGTTTAAATGTTAAAACGCAAAAATATCCATTCATTTCATACATTCGTTCTACCTCATAATATTACAATCCTCGAAGGGATTATTTGATCAGCCCTCAAACACACACTCTCTCTTTTTCTTGCACACACTTAACAAAACTAATGAAGCCAAATCTGTCGTCAGAACCATGAGCACATTACGAGACTAACCATATATACCACAGTAAAATAATGTTTACATAAAACCATGTTTAACGTAACATTACAAACACCATCATTCAACGATCGCTGGTGGGATTAAAATTAAGTTTGTATGTGTATGAAACTTGTGTTACTACAACAAATAAAACGATAGAAACTAATGATGTAAAACGCATCAACAAAGGTAAAGCATAAAACGCACTTGCATGTTGTGATTCACAAAAAACAGCTTCTGCTTTTAAAGTGGAAACTGCTCCATCTTTCAGGACAAACTTTTTTTTGTGAACTCGGTTAGATCCACGTTATGACTCTAATGCAGCAACTCTTCCTCTTCTCAACATGGGTGTGTGTGTGTGTGTGTGTCTGATGTACAGCTGTATAGCTACTACTAGCCCTGAATGAAATGATAGAATTATTTTATGCCATGTTTCAGACTTATCCCTTAATAAAACATGAACAGTGAACTAGAGTATTTGTATTATCTGGCATACATTTGACAGTAATATATTTCGCCACAGCCACAAACGTAACACTAAACTGAAAATGGCATTTTAGTTTAGCAATAACTGTATAAGTAACACTTCAACAAATAGGTCTAAATCTAGGAATATACAAACTTTTATATGAATATATATATATATATATATATATACAAACTTTTATATGAATAATATATATATATATATATATATATATATATATATATATATATATATATATACATACATATATATATATATATATAATTAACTTAATGTCCAGAAACAATTTTTTTTCACTAAAAGGCAGTTTTTTATACAAAAGTACAAAAGAAAGTGCAACAGTAGCCTAACTTATAATCAATCTAAGTAGTCTTTTAAAAACATTAAGTTCAGCCACAGTGTAGTGAAATAAGAGGCTTTAATAGAGTACACAAACCTCAACTTAACAAGTTGAGATTCAACAAGAGCTGTATTAGAGTTACTTGAAATATATATATATTCATTCTGGGTTTAATACTGCTCTTTTTGAATCTTAACTTGTTAAGTTGAGGTGTATTTGTGTACTCTATTAAAGTCTCTTATTTCAATTGACTTTGTACAGCGACGCATGTATCATTCCTATTTTACACCCGTGCACAGCGGATTTTTCCCTCCATAGACGCACGTCGGTTAACTAAGAAATACACTTGCGCTCCCTGGGGCGGTTCAGCGCAAAGAGGAGGTGTGTTCCGGTGCAAACGTTCCCTCATGCTATTTTGCAAGTTTAGAAAACAATTCCGCCACTAACCGAAAAAAAACTAGTTTAAAGTCAGTGGCGCGTTGCGCATGTTATTCATATGCTATTTTAAGGGCGCATGCTTGGCCATAATCAATGTAGCGTGTGCACAACGCGCATACACTTTGCTTATCTCATCTACACAGAAGCAGCAGTTTTCATTTTTGCAAATCATACATTATTACGATAGATCAGGTGTCTCCAACCCTGCTCCTGGAGAGCTACTGTCCTGCAGATTTTAGCTCCAACCCCAATCAAACACACCTGGACCAGCTAATCAAGCTGTTCAAGGTTACTTGATAATTACATGCATGTGTGTTGGAAAAGGGTTGGAACTGAAGTCTGCAGGACAGTAGCCCTCCAGGAGCAGGGTTGGAGATCCCTGCGATAGATAGATAAAGATTATTATAAAAGCATGCATCTAGCTTACACATTTACCCAAATTATCATACGCCTGTTTAACCGAAGTTAATTCGGGTGTGTTTCTCCATCCTCAATGTCACTTCTTTGTGTTTTACGGCCCTGACGAGAACGTCGGTCTCCTCGGCTGTGAACCGCTCTTGGTGTGCGCCTAATCCGCCGTTATGATGGGAATCTGCTATAGAACAAGTGCACCTGCTCTTAAAGGGAATGTGAGATGACGCTCTGATTAGTTTATTTCACGTTATGCCCAAACCACACCAATGAATAATGAAGCTACTTCAGACCAACCCATTTTAGATTTGCGTCCGGCGCAAGAGTCATTTATCCCGCCGATATAATAGCAACAGCGCCCGAGACCCGCCCACAAAGTTACTTGCGTTTTGCGCTTGATACTTGCATTTCAGATCGTTAAAATAGGGCCCTTAGTTATTAAACATTGTTTCTGTCTGTACTTGTACTATAAACAATGACAAAGTTCACTGAGAAGAATTAAGTGCATTTAAGTGCCATACATTCTGGGTTTTAAAGAAAGCATTTTCTTAGATGCAAAAAACAAATAAAAATAAATTACTTTCAATTTACTTTATTTTTTAAATTATCAAAACTAAGGCATATATTAAATAATAATACAAAAACACTGACTTTAAGTAGTGCAACTTAACTTTCAGAACTAAAAGTTTCAAAATTTACAGCTCAGGCATAACATAAACCTTTACTGTCTTCTTCTTGGGATGCTTTGTGGCAGTTAGAAGGCAAAAACGTGTGGACAGGAACCTGGAACAAGAGTCCATGCATGCATAGCAGTGTTTCCCCTAGGATTTTTTTTCAGGGGGGGGGGGGGGGGGCTGTTAGTGTTGCGGAGCGGGCGTGTTACGGATACGTGGTGTAAATTTTTTAGCAATCAAAAACCATGTCTAATTAATTGAAATAGTGTATTATGAATCATTAAACGTATACAACATTTTAAAAAAAAATATGAAAAAAAAATTCACACTAATTCTGTGTTGTGTGTTTTTTCTGGTAATAAAATGAAGACATAAAACACAAATGTTATCATTTATCATCAATTTTAATCATATGAAATTAAATAAACTTTTTGTCAAATAACGTGCTGCACAATGAGCTTTACTGTTAAAATTAAAACATGGATTATTCCTAAAAAAATCAGTTTTGATGATAATTTATTTGGATTAGTGTTAGTATTATTACATTGGGACATATCTAAATTCTACTGTACAACGGTAATATATTTCTGTCACGTTAAACCGAACTTTTATTTTGACGGGTTGCCGTGAAGACCTTTTGAGTTTGTGTTTGTCACAATGATAGTTTTTCTCAAATGAAGCGGTTAAATCATAGATGATCACGAAGTGACTTTCGGAGTGGATCTAGAGCCTGGAGAGGAAGTTTATGCATTTGTGTCTTCATATAGGCAAAAAAAAAACAGCGCAAGCGTCACACGTGCTTCAGTGTGTGTGTGTGTGTGTGGTACGTTAAATGAAACTGCGCGTCGGCTGCACCATTCATTCACACAGAACAAGCAGGATTCGTATTTAAATAGTCTTTGTGGTTTAATATCCACACACACTTGTCTGCATCGCGATTTGATTTCAAGTGTACACTGAACTGCTTTCTATTTATTCCTCAAAAGTTTGACAAATTCCATGAAATTCCGCGTTATACAGTAAATTTCTTTTTTATGACTGGATTTCGTCGGCAATTTAGGGGGGGCGGGGGGTCGTTTTGGGGGGGCGGGCCGCCCCCCCAAAACAATGGTAGGGGAAACACTGCATAGTCTCTCTCTCGACGTGTGTTTGTGGAAGGCTTTAAAGGAGTATGTGATTGCTATGAAGAAACGCAGGTCTCTAATGTAGACTTTAAAAACAAACGACTAACGTTATATTTACATTAACGGTAGCCTAGGCTGTAATCTAGTGTATGTGAACCTTTTTGCAGATAATCACAAGTGTTAACCATTAGTTAAAAATAAAATAAAGTTTAAAATGCTTCCTGTTTGCATATTTCATAATTCCTGATAAAATAACATAATTACCCTTTCTGAAATCGATAGATTTATCGCTAACAAAAATAATCGTTAGATGCAGCCCTAGTTTGATTACCGTATGTAATCCATATAACGCGCACGCGTTCACTACTGCTGAAATGACGAGTCAGCATCTCAGCCAACGCACCCAGTAAACGCTTGAAACAATTAAAATATCTCCTTAAGTATTTTTTCCCCGACACATTTTTTCTTTTGCCAGTGCTTTGGGGCAAACTTTATGCGTGCTGAGCGCGAGGCATATATCCAGCACCACAGTAGCCTATATTTAATTCAATTCACAATTATTTGTATAGCATTTTTCACAATGCATACCGTTGCAAAGCAGCTTTACAGAAAATGCATGTCTAAATTACAATTTAGAGTGATCTGTTATCAGAGGTGACTGAATGAAAATTAATGTATTACACACAGTTTCATTGTTAAACAATGCATTAAGTTAAGGCAGTAACAATGAGCTTGTTGAAGTAAAGAACAGGCTACATGTTATTAAATGATTAGGAAACTGAGAAAGCTTTAGCATTGGTGCTTTTTTTACAGACTCAAAATATGAGTGTAAAAAAGTAAACTGAAAAGATAAAAACATTTTTTGGATTGTGTAATATTGTTAAAACGGATTTCATAAAATTGGTATCGAAAAAAGTATCGTTCAGGAACCGGTATCAAAGTCAAGGTATCGGTATCGAAAAATTTTGTTACGATACCCAGCCCTACTCACAGCAGCCACACACTTGGAGATAGCTTGGTGGATCTTTAGAGAGCTTTGTACAACCAAGTTGAGGGTGTGCCCTGCACATCGCACTGATGCCCACCATCCATACCTTTCTTGCAAAATCTTTGTTGCTGCTAAGACATTTGCACCGTTGTCATGAACAACAGCATTGATTTTTCTCTGGTGGAATGTCAAATTTGGCAATTGCACGGTGTGTCTCTCTTCAAGGAGCATCGTTGTCAGGCGGTGGGACAACATTTCCCAATCCTCCCCAAGATAGTGACATGTCACCCCCAGATAAGCCTCTGTTGCAACGCTCGTCCAAATATCAGTTGTGAGTGCAATGCTGTCAGTCTCCTGCAGGGCTTTCTTCAACTTGCCTTTGATGCTTTCATACTTTTTCTCCGTCTTTTTCGTAAAGAAGGGTCTTGAAGGAAGCTCGTACTTGGGATTGAAAGTGGAAATCATTGCTTTAAAGCCATCATCCTCCACCATGGACAGTTGGCGCATTTCTGTGACAATCCTTTTTAAAATGCTGTCTGAAAACTCAGCTGCTTGCTCAGTGGAACATGAAGCTGGCCGCACATATCTGTCCATGCGAAGTTGTGATTTACTGAAAAAAAAGGTGAAGAAATTATTTATTTATTACTAAGGCAAAATATCATTAGCCGCGTTTCCACTGTCAGGCCAGGGCCGGGCCATGCTAGTGCGTGCCAGGGCCAGTCGCGTTTCCACTGTCACCTCCGGGGCTTGATCGGGGCTTACTCGGGGCCAACGGCCAGGATTTCTGGCCCGTCGAATACCTTGGGCCAAAGCGGACCAGCTTAGGCTAGAGGAGTGGTTACGAACAGAGGCGGAGTTTACCTGAGTCGGGAGACGCCAGCACCGGATGATTCTGTCAGCATTAAAGACTTTTAAAATAATTTAACTCACGTTCATGTTTGAATGCCTTCTGTTTGTGATGCAAAATACTATGCGCGCTAACCATTACCATAGTAAACATAGTAAATGCTTGAATATATACATTATAGAAAAACAGTGAACGCTTGAAGAAATCAGACCAGGCTATCACAATCATGTTTATATTTTATTTGTCACTATATAGCCTACGTCTCGTCTCTTTATACCGGACTATCATAAAATAAAGCAACTTTCTTCGGGAGCTTCCTTCGTTTCTCTGACTGAAAATATCTGTATGGGAGTCGAGAGAGTGCTAAAGCTCCTCAGGGCGTATTTTTGGTGGCATATAGCCTATTTGTAGAAATTATCATTCTTTCTAAATGTGATGTAGCCTAAATACCTAACTACCAAATAAACAGAAACAGCAGCGACTGAAGACGTAAGTGTGTCCTCTTTCTTTTGTGAAATAGACCTAACGGTAATTTATTTCTGTGTGACTAATGTGCAATTTTGACATAAATGAATTCATTATGATCAATGTATCACTTTTTTGTTGTAAACCTGTGGTAAAACATTGATGCTTGTGTTGTAAATATTCAAGTAAACAACAAAAATGCCAGCAAACGGTCGCTTTTATCATGTTTGTTTTCAACGCTGTTTCCAGTGATTTCTGAATTGTTTTCTGATAAAACGTCCATTTGTTGGTGAAATGATGGGTTAGTGTGACGTTGTTCCAGAGAGGCGTGTTACAGGCGTGTTTTAAAGAAGCTCTGTGGAGCTTCTGGCCCGACAGTGGAAACGCCAGACCCGGTGCTATTAGCCCGAGGCTATTAGCCCGGCACGGCCCGTTTAAAGCCCTAGCTCGCACTGGTCCGACTGTGGAGACGCGGCTATTAACATACACAATAATAAATTCATGACTGCGCATTTATAAATCCTATTCATTGCAATCAAACTAAAATTACATAATTAAAAGGACACCAGGCAAGTCTGGGTGTTTTTTCTCTATGAAGCCCCCCCTAGTGTCTGGTAGTAAATGCTTTCAAACACACTGTCGTAAAAACTAACTGTTGTTCCTCCCCCCTCGCCACGAGCAACCCAGCTGATCAGCTGTCAACACAGCTGAGTAGGAACCGGCTTTTTCAAAACTAGCCTTCATTGTAATTGACGAGGATTTGTAGCATATTCTGGATCAATACAATACAGAATGCGATCGGTGACACATCGGCTTCTACACTATGTAGCGCACTGCAAAAAAGCTACACCGGTGCCAAATAAAAGCAAAGTAACACCTGGATTCAACATGCAAGCTAAATTAGACACATAGAAGGGCAGCATCCATCAAACATTAGCTAGATCAAGGCAAAATCTCCGCTAGCCATTTAGACGCGGGTAGGATACACCGGTGTCTTGATTTGAAGAATTTGATATCTATTTATTTGCAAAATAAGTTACAAAAATAAAACCGAGAGCGGAACGGCCAAACAACAACAAAAAACGTGTTAGCTAATGACAATGATAACATCAAAGTTATAGTAGCCTATCTAACGTTAACGTACTAGTTAGCCCGTAACAGAGTGATCAAAATAAAAACCTTTACAGACAATATCAAACATCCTGAGGTAACAAGTACTTGAAATTTAAATATTAAACTCAGTTTATTCCAAAGATACTTACGTTACAAGTGCAACAGCAGGAAGGCCAGATCAGCATCCGTTTTGCAGGCTTCTGTTTCTCTCAGTTCTCGCCATTCAGAAAATGCCGGTCCGATATTTACTCGCGTCTGACTTCTTGCTCGGTCACTCTCCAGTTTCCTCTTTCGTTGGTCCTCCACCAAAGATTTCCTAGCTTTCTGCTTCGTTTTCTCAGCCATAACATGCTGAGCTAAATCTATCGTTGCCTTTGCTTATAGCTAGCCGATGCTTGAATGGGGGAGTGTACGTGTGCAGTGCCGTAAAGCAATTTGTTACATCGTGAGACCTGCTATCACACGATGCAACCTGACAACCTGCCGCCGGCCCAAAGTTGCAAGTGAGTTTTTTCCGCTCTCGGGCACCAGGGGGTGCGAAACCACCACCATTCAACCCGAAATAAGTAATAACCATTCCCATGACTCCAAAGTTTTTTAGGTAAGGTAAAAAAGTTACTTAGATCACCTTTAACGTACATTATTTAACAACCTTCCTCTCGACTAGCAATCACATTGATTTAATGCTACATTGAATTTACCTTGTCTCGGGTGACGGTCCTCCGGTCTCTAGGTAGAGTGGATGCTTTCTGTTCAGATTAGGGCTGCAGCTAACGATTATTTTGATAATCGATTAATCGGACGATTATTTTTTCGATTAATCGGATAAAAAGTTGTAACATTTTTTTTTTATTTTTTTTTTTTATTATAACTAAATAAAACCTTAAATCAGGGTATTTATGTGTAAAAGTGTACTTTAAAAAGTGCAAAAGCCACACATTGAGTTTTACTAATATAATCTTTATTTTTGACATTTTAAACCCTAATATATTGATAATTTAAATATAGAAAGACTGAAAACAAGCATGTGAACGTAGTAGAGCCGCAGTAGATGGCGTTTGAAAATCAATTAAAACTTAATAGTAGACAAATGCTATAAAAAGAGAACGGAATGGAGGTATGCAGCAAGCTAACAGGCTTGATTAAAAGGACAGGGAAAATGATGCATTAGTGCACAAGCATTCACTGAAAACCACTGACTACAGTGACTAAAAACAATCTTTTACTGCTGCTGTTATTAACTGTCTTTATATTTAGTGCTTCACTTTGTAAACACCGTTTTAATTTAACCTATTTCTGCGGTAGCGCTATTTTAATCCATCACTTATGTTGCGAGCGAACTGACTGCGCAACCTGATGCTCGAGACAAAATAGATCTAGTGTGACTGTCCCGAAGTTAGTAAACAAAGCTGTTTACACAGTAGCATTGTTTTCTCAAATCGGATAGCTATCTGATCGTGAAAAGACCAGGTGTAAATGCTCTTCGAAACGCATTCGAGACGGATTTGAATCCGATCGCTCAAACCGCTTCAGGAGGAGATCTGAGACTCATTCCAGACGAAACTGGAAAAGTGTAAATGCATCTGGTTGTTGAAACCACATATGTAAATTTTACTCCTCCCAAAAATGCTAAAAAATAAACATGTGAGAGCGTGTTATAGGCTATATGTAATGTTATAGCCAGATATGACGGCGCTACTGCAACACGCATTACCCCAGATGAGCATCTATTCATCAAGCCAACGAGCAAATTATCGCAAATCAAAGTGAAAGTAAGTTAAGTTGCAGACGCTTAATTATCATCATTAAAAGTCAAGAAACGAAATGATCTTACCAGTGCTGTTGCCGCTCTCTCTTATAGCGGTCTTTGATTTTGATTGTAAATAAAATGCAGCTCATTTCTGTTGCTTTCGGTGACGTGAACTCAATCTGCATATAGCGCGGGAATTGAAGAGCGAAAAACACATTTATGTAGCCAAGTGTAAATGGAATCGTTTTGATAAATCAGATACAGTAGCTATCCGATCTGAAAAAACGCATGAAGTGGCCAGGTGTAAACAGCCCCGGCTTGGGGCGCACACTTTTTTCTGCCGTCGATTGATCTGTAGGTACTCTCTGCCATTTTGCGTGTGACTAATGTTGTCATGAAAGTGACGTCATCAGTAAACGCTCCCCATGACGTAAGCAGACCAACTAATCGATAATGACATTCGTTGACAACGATTTTCATAATCGATTATTATCGATTTTATCGATTAGTTGTTGCAGCCCTAGTTCAGATGCTGTAGCATGGATGACGTGCTGTTGTGGTATGATAGCTCAATTTTGCAATGTACACACACCAAGGCGTTTTCTTTACTTTTCAATTTGAAATGATCCCAAACCTTGGACATTTCCTGTCGTTTTCTCTTGTTTGATTCTTCTCTTTGCTCATTGTTACCGCTCCCATCTTCCATTTTGCTGCCCGCGCCCTCAAATGAAAACACAGCTGACTTCTTGCTCCTCCTTCCGCTTTTTGGCTGACACAAGCGCGTTGTCATACAAAAAATAATAATTGCGAAAGAATGTGACATGAGCTTTAAAATTATTTAAGAGGCTTTAAGGCAGAGGAATTTGCCTCGATTTTTTTGTAATCGAGTTACTCAAGTAGGGATGTAACGATTCACTCAACTCACGATGCGATACGATTCGCACTTGTCGTATTAATGCCTTTTACATGAAAACGGAGGTGAATTGTGCTTCTCACGGTGGTGATTATTATTAGTCTACGGAAAGTCAAAATGCCGCCACACCTCCGATTTGAATGAGTCAACATCTACGCTTGCCATCGTCATGTGTTTGACGGCGCGTTCACACCAGTCTACATGGCACACACTGGCGCGGCGCGAGCGGAGCAAACCGAGCGTTTTCAGTTCATTCCTATGGAAGTTGAGCTTGGCTCACACAAGCTCAAGTTCCATGAATGAAGTGAAAATACTCGCTAGCTTCGCGCCAGTGTGTGCTTGCTGCTATTGTGCTTGTAAAGCGAGGTTCACAACTTCACAGTAGGCTATTCAGTAAACGCGCCCGCTGTTTAAAACGTGTATCGCGATTCGTTTAACATTTCAACCGACTTGAATCGTCACACATTTTTATCGATTTTCAACCGGTTGCGAGTTAATCGTTACATACCTATACTCAAGGAATCGTTTCAGCCCTAATTTCACTCTTAATTATTATTATTATTATTAATATTAGTAGTAGTAGTATTAGTAGTAATTTCACTTAAATTATAATTAATAGGTAATTTTCATTTGCCATTTAAGTGAAATTACTCAACTTAAATATACAAGCTTGATAAAATGTGTCTGAAATTTTCAAGAATATATATATATATATATATATATATATATATATATATATATATATATATATATATATATATATATATGAAGAGCTCTTTTCCAAAACGGGATAAACGGCATTTAAAAAAAAAAACGAGTTTGTCATGTCATTTTGCTGTGTACTGAACCTTTTCACTGCTCCATCAACGTTTCATGCCAAATCGCTATATTTACTTGTTTAAAATGTACTGCAAGATGCAGTTTTTTTCCAAAACGAGATAAGTGCTGAACCTATTTTTAGCCTAAACGGGATATATCCTCTCAACCAATCAGAATTAGGTGAGCGTTCTACGCAATCATAAAAAAAAAAAATAGGCGGCGATCTGATTTATCGGTTTGTTACTTTGTTTATGTTCATTCATTTCTCAAAATGAGTGCTTTAAGCTGTAGTAACACTTTTGATGGCCTTGATGAGCCAGTGAGACCTACACCTGAGGGTAGAAAACGCAGACTGGACAAAGAAAATCACAAAAAAAAGAAGATTCGTCACTCGGGTGGCGCGTTAATACCAACAGTGGGATGTCAACACAAAGCTGCCGCCAAAGGTTTCTGTCAGGCCGAGAGGCTGTCGCCGGACGATCTGATGGTAAATTTCAATTATTTTTATGACAAACCAAACAAGGTTGACCAGGACCAGGCCATACTTAATGTCATGGACATCACGCAAATGACAAGGAAGCGTCCGAAAGTGAGAGAGAGAGAGAGAGGTTCCTAACCCCTGCTAAGAAGAAAACTGAAAGGGGGAGGGAGTAATAGCAAGTTAGTTGGCTCCAATGTGTTTGACAATCTAAATAATTAACTTCCACAGGCATCAGCCTGGGTGGCTCAATATTACGCTTAGACTGCTGAGGCTCGCCCAGAGAGAAGTGGTGGTGCATGACACAGTGAGGAGCATGCAAGGAGAAGGCAACTCTCTATTACTCTGTGTTTTCCAAGGAATTCAATCTTGGCTTCGGTCAGCCAGCTACAGATGCATGCGCTGATTGTGCCAAGTACAAGATCAGGATTACAGACCCAAACCTTACTGACACAGAGAAGAGGATGGAATCTGCATCATTCATCCTGCATCGTCACAGAGCGCGTGTTTTTTATGACATGTTAGGCAGGGTTGCTGAAGGTCATGTGACCCTCTGTTTTGATATGATGCAAAACCTGGTGCTTCCAAAAACCGCGATAGGACAGGCCTATTACTCACGCCAGATGTATCTGTACCTGTTAGGTGTGGTTGTGCACCATGGGGAGAACAGTTACCAGGAAAAAGATGATGTCCATCTGTATGTGTGGTAGGAGAATGAAGGTAGCAAAGACAGCAATATGATTGCTTCTGCGCTGAATGACTGCTTCAAGGTTCAACTTCAGGACAAAATCAGCAAATCCAGGCGTCTTCGGCTGTTCAGCGACTCTTGTTTTGGGCAGAACAAGAACATGAGCATGGTGTCCATGCTGATGGAAATTCGGCAGCTTTTCCCCAACCTTGGCATAGAGCACACCTTTCCAGTGCGGGGCCACAGTTATCTCCCTGCAGACCGAGTCTTTGGCAGAATTGAGCAGAAGATCAGGAAAATGGACACAATTCTGCTACCACAGGAATACCACGCCATCCTGCAGCAATTTGGCAACGTTCATGTTTATGGCACAGACTGGGAGGCGTTTGATTACAGGTCAGCCTCAAAAGACTGTGTTAAGGCTCAGAGGAGCTTTAAAATCAGTGAAGCCCGAATGCTTGACTTGAGTACAAACAAGGTGGGTGTACACTTTACTAAAAATGACTCTAAATGTATTAATAACTTATTGAATATTGTTATCATTACTATTACTTTTTTCAGGTTCGGCACCGAATGACTATTAGCCTAGATGTGTTATTAATATATTGTATATTAATGTATTTTTAACATTGTTGTATTTAAGGAATGGTATTTGTATGTGTGTTATTTTTAAATTATTTGTTTTATGTGGTGGACAATATTAGAACATGTCACTGGAAATATTTATTTTATTTTTACTATTTATTTTATTTTACTATTTATTTTATTTGTTTTTTTATTTGCTTCATGCATTTGCACTACTATGAGTACCTGATTATATGTTGCATGTTCTCCTTGTTTGTTTTTTAAAAGACAAACCATAATTTTTTGTCCAAAAATTGATGGATTTATAGCGTTTTGAAAAAAAAATTTATTAAATTTGAATTTATCATCAACAATATTGTTGTTTGATTTAATAATCATTGTTCAACATGTTCAGACTGAGCCAATAAAACATTTGAACAGGATAAATTGAATATTCACAATATGTGTGGGTCTAGGTAAAAAATGTAATTTTCCTGAAAACTACTGAAATGGATTTATCCCGTTTTGGAAAAGAGCTCCTCATATATAATATATTATATATATATATATATATATATATATATATATATATATATATATATATATATATATATATATATGTATATACACACTCACCTAATGGATTACTAGGAACACCTGTTCAATTTCTCATTAATGCAATTATCTAATCAACTGTAAGATATATATATATATATATATATATATATATATATATATATATATATATATATATAAGATAATTGTGTGTCAATTTAGCTCAAAGGAATTAATTAATTTATAGGGAATTCGAAAGAATCTCTTATCAGTCCTTCCAGAAAAACGCGGAGTGTTTTTGTGATTGTTGCGGGCAAAAATCCTTGATTACGCGGCCCGTTTTCTTTAAAAATGCGATGGAATATGTGGGATATTTATGCAATTTTATGCGATGAAATTGCGGGAACTTGCAAAAATTGCAGGAACTTGCAAAAAATGCGGTTTGATGAAAAAGAGAAAAAAAGTGATTCCCCCAACACCCTGTTCTCACTAGGCTACTACCTTAATGTAAAGAGTCATTTCTTATTACTTCCTTTGATAAGCAAGCATACTACATCATAGAAAGTGCTGGGAATATTTAATTTCTCATCTTGTTTTATTTCAGACTGTAACGAGTGTAAATAAGGTGTGGCCCCTTTAAGAGCTGCGCGCTCCGTGTTGAACTGTCTGCAGTGTTATATTATATGTGCGCGGGTAATTTCTGTTTGATGCTACTACTTTTATCTTATTTTGTTTATTAAGTAACGATGTGACGGTAGAACGTGTGACAGACAGTTATACGAGTTCGATTTGTGAGATGTCAATCTCCTCCGTGAGTCTGTCTGGCAATCCTCTGAGTCCTCTGCAATAACTTCAGCTGTGAGCTATCCCGTCGCGTAATTGCGTCACTTCATAACGTTCCCATGGAAACGGGGAAATGGCTGCTCTTGTGTGAAGCAAACGCAACATTTTTCAACTTTCTGCTAAGATATATGTGACTTTTGCAACGAAAATGCGAGGATTATGAAATCATGCAACCCGCATATTTTGCACGGAAATCGGCAAATTATGCGGCGAAAGTGCGGCGTATTTGAAAAAATGCGGCCCCCGCATCAATATGCGGACTTTGGCTGATTATGCATTGAATTCAGCGATCGAATAATCACGTTTTTCTGGAGGGACTGTCTTATTACAACGTGGTTCATTTGAACTGGCTGTAACTATCAGCTCTGCAGCAGATATAAAATATCCAACTCTAGTTAAATACTATTTGTTAGCAAGGTAACTTAGATCAGCAGTTTAAGACATTAAGTTCGTAAGCACATAACACAAGTAACACTTCTC
Source organism: Gila robusta (assembly GCA_030770095.1). Lineage (NCBI taxonomy): Eukaryota > Metazoa > Chordata > Actinopteri > Cypriniformes > Leuciscidae > Gila > Gila robusta. The sequence continues at coordinate 589,024 of JAVALU010002400.1, forward strand.
TTTTAAAAAACAAGACTTTATTGATTATTCTAACACATAAAACTAATATCTAACACAAACACACACACACATTCATACGAGTTACAGAAAGAAAGAGAGAGTGAGGAAAGAATGAGTTTTAAGAGTGAGATGATGAAATCCCAAGTTTCTATATGCACTTAAGACATAACCTGAACGAACCATCAAGCATTAATTTAACCCTCCGTTTCTTATGTGGGTTATTAAATCTATATCAATGCACCAGTTCAGTTTAAAAGTCTAGAGGTTACTTGCTTGTCTTTGCATTTGGGATTCCCTTGTCTGCATACAAGGGGTTTCCCGAGTTCTTTGGTTGGCTGGTGTCCTCGCCTGATGTCTGGTGCGGACAGTCACACGTGTGCTGGCGGATGAATTAAAGTCTTTGTTGAAGCTGGCTTTGCAGAAGAAACGTGGACCGAAATCTTGCGGCAAAACTAAACTTAGAACCGAGACTCACAACGGAAAAGAAAGGAAACTAAGAAAAGAAAGGATATTGAGACGAGTAGACGATGGCTTGAATGAAGTTGTTCAACCCATGTTCTTCTGATCTTGATTTGAGTTCTTTTGTCTCTGCGTGTCTACATGGTTACTAGTCTGTCTGGTTTCTCCGTCATGGCTTCTCCATGACGGTTTTGGAATCTACCTTTTCATTTTTTTCTTCTCCTCGAAGCTTTTTTCAGGTCTAAGATTTTAAACTCAAAAGTTTGTCCAGCCTCCTGGAGATATCTAACCAATTAGACGCTGGCTTTATTTAGGAGGTGGCTATATTCTCTTCTTATCGTAAATCATGCGTTATCTGTGCTCTCCTTACTCTCTAAGCTCTAGCAGAGAGGAAAGAGGCCCCAGTTTAGACATTCATACTATAAGAATATGAAACATTTTACATAGATTTCAATCAAGCCATCTTTTGAATTAAGAACATACGATCCTGCTGACACACACACATATATTGTAGAAACAACATAGAATTATGTAGTTGCATGATGTTTGATTATAAGTCCATTGAGAACTGTTCTGGGAGGATTTTATGTATTGTTATGGGTAAAATCTCAGTTCTCTGGTTTGCAGAGAAGAGAACTCGGAGGGGGTCTGGAATGTTGGGGTCCAGCACTTCTGCTGTTATCTTGATCGAGCCGTGAGCTCTGAGCATCTCTGAACCAATCAGTCTTCTTAAAACTCTCACATTAACAAGTTCTTCCTTTAGCTTTGCTCATGTCTTTGAAGGTTGCATGGCCATAAAGTTCTTAGCTGGGGGTTTTCGTTGGTTAGGTAGACTGGCTGGAGCCGGGATGGGTGATTTGGGGTCTGGAATGTTTAGTTCTGTGTGGAGTTACGTTTGAACAAATCACCTGGAAGATTCATTTGTGTTTTGGTTCGCACTCAATCCTACACAACCAATCACATGGCAGTTGCTTCAATGCATTTAGGGGTGTGGTCCTGGTCAAGACAATCTCCTGAAATCCAATCTGAATGTCAGAATGGGAAAGAAAGGTGATTTAAGCAATTATGAGCGTGGCATGGTTGTTGGTGCCAGACGGGCCAGTCTGAGTATTTCACAATCTGCTCAGTTACTGGGATTTTCACGCACAACCATTTCTAGGGTTTACAAAGAATAGTGTGAAAAGGGAAAAACATCCAGTATGCGGCAGTCCTGTGTAGACGAAAATGCCTTATATATATTTATTTATATATTTATAAAAATTCTCAATCATTCTTTCAAGAAGAGAAAACAGCCTGTCCATCCTCTCCTTACTTTCCTGTGCTCGTCAAAAACTCGTCCTCTCTGTCTCGCCTTCTTCGTGGTGCTCCTACTGGTGCTGATGCTGGTGCGACTGGCTCCTCCTCTTCTAGGTCACACACTGCTGAACTCAGCCCTGGTGTGTCGACAGGGATTGAGGCAATGAGAACAGGGAGGTTGGTGGAGTGGCTCTGTCCCAATACCTCATCAATGAGGACAAACCACTGCCAAGTTGCAGCAGTTACCCTCACCTGTCCAGGACACTTGCAATTACGGCTCCAGTATCTCAGCGATCTGACATAGGGCAAGCAGTTTGGAGAACAAATTCAACTAAGAGTAAAATAATGTAACTTTTTTCTTTTTTTTTTGCCTGTATGGGAGTTGCCTTTCCCGTAGACCCATTTTTTCCAGAATTGCTCTAATAAAGAAGAAAAGGGTACTTATGAAAAATATTAACACAGCGGTGCATTGTTAGGCCACTAAGGATCCTTTTATGTAACCTTCCTTTCACGGGGAAACAAAGAGTGCATTTGGCGTCACTTTAGCCTTCGTCAATCGGCCTTCAAATACAGCCTTCGGAGGATGCAGCCTTCACATTGAGACACAGCTAGGGATTAAATCACAGAAACATGTGGGAAAACTGGGTGTCACATGCAAACATAACGTGAACACAAACACTAAATGTGTCGCATGTACTGATGCAATTAAACTTTTTTTCATTTCAGACCTGATGAAAGAGAGCGAGGAGAGTGAAAAAATGAGTGAAGTGAAGGAGGAGAGTGAAGAACTGAGTGAAGTGAAGGAGGAGAGTGAAGAACTGAGTGAGGTGAAGGAGGAGAGTGAAGAACTGAGTGAAGTGAAGGAGGAGAGAGAAGAACTGAGTGAAGTGAAGGAGGAGAGTGAAGAACTGAGTGAAGTGAAGGAACATCATGTCAAACCTGGAGAAAAACCTTTGAGTTGCTCAAAGACTAAAAAGACATTTTTAAAGAAAAGAAGAGCCATTACATCTTCCACTTGTACTCAGTGTGGAAAGAGTTTCACAACCAAACAAAGTCTTGAGATTCACATGTTAATCCACACTGGAGAGAAGCCGTTCACATGTGATCAGTGTGGAAAAACATTTCTTGGGTCATCAAACCTGAAGAGACACCTGACAGTTCATACTAAGGAGAAGCCACATTCATGTTCTGTGTGTGGAAAGAGTTTTTCACAGCTGAGCTCTTTACATACACATCAGAAAACTCATACTGGTGTGAGAGAGTACATGTGCTTTGAGTGTGAGAAGACTTTTATTACAGTGCAATGTTTAAAACAGCACCAGAGGATTCACACTGGAGAAAAACCTTACAAGTGTTCACACTGTGACAAGAGATTCAGTCAGTCATCATCTCTGAAATCACATGAGAGGATCCACACTGGAGAAAAACCTTACAAGTGTTCACACTGTGACAAGAGATTCAAACAGTCATCACATCTGAAAGTACATTTGAGGATCCACACTATAGAAAACCCTTACAAGTGTTCACACTGTGACGAGAGATTCAGTCAGTCAACATCTCTGAAAACACATGAGAGGATCCACTCTGGAGAAAAACCTTACAAGTGTTCACACTGTGACAAGAGATTCAGTCAGTCATCAAATCTGAAAACGCATGAGAGGATCCACAGCGGAAAGAAGCCGCACAAGTGTGATCAGTGTGGAAAGAGTTTCAGATACAAACAGAATCGGGAGATTCACATGAGAGTTCACACAGGAGAAAAGCCATTTACATGTGATCAATGTGGGAATAGTTTCACAACCAAACAAAGTCTTGAGATTCACATGAGAGCTCACACTGGAGAGAAGCCTTTCACATGTGATCAGTGCGGCAAAGCATTTCCCCAGACATCACACCTGAAGGCACACCTGACAGTTCATACGAAGGAGAAGCCATATTCATGTTCTGAATGTAGAAAGAGTTTTTCACATCAGCAATCTTTACATACACATCAAAAAATACATACTGGTATTAGAGAGTACGTGTGCTTTGAGTGTGGGAAGACTTTTATGATAGCGAAATGTTTAAAACTGCACCAGAGGATTCACACTGGAGAAAAACCTTACAAGTGTTCACACTGTGACAAGAGATTCAGTCAGTCATCAAATCTGAAAGCACATGAGAGGATCCACAGCAGAGAGAAGCCGCACACGTGTGATCAGTGTGGAAAGAGTTTCTCTATTAAAAGTTACCTGAAGCGACACATGAAGATCCATACAGTGGAGCAACCACATCACCACAGTCTGAGATAATGGTTAGTAGTTCTTTTTTATGTGCTGAGAAACAAAATCTCTTCAGTGTATGTTAGTCACAGTAAAATCTCTCTTCTCCACCTATAGTTGGCGCTGTTTCACTGTGGCTGCTGTTGAATCATCCAGGTTGTGAATGAGTCAGACACCTGATGTGATTGTAAAGTGCTTGGTGTGTACATTGCCGTGCAAAGACAAAAGACCGTAACTTCGTTTTAGTTGAAAATTAGTTATTAATATTTTTGGCACAATCATGATGTGGATAAGAATCTTGAGTCAATTGTTTGTTTTTTTTTTGTTTTTTTCAAAAAGCCCATGAGAAACCAAGGCAGAACACTATAACAGTAATACCGCCAAAGAGCAGTAGGCTTTTTATTTGGAACGCTCAAATTGTGTTACGGTACGCATGTCAATATGAAGTTACTGTGCCGGTGTTCTATCAGGTGTTCTTTCTTTGTTTTACTGTCAATCAAAATTGAAATTACGGTTTTGCCTACTTTGTACAGCTTCCATTATTCCCTGTAACTTATAATGTTCCCAGAGCTTTGTCCTGCACAAACCTGGTCATGCTGTAGCAGATGAATACAACAAAAAACTAAAGCTCCACCTCACCCAGTTTGGGTACCGGACCTGGTTGAAACACCCATGCATCTAACTGAGTGCCAAAACTTCGCCGGCATCTTCAGCACTGCCCTAAACATGGTAGAGTCGGCGCGGGAATATAATCACTGGCTGTGTAATAATGCTACAAGTGTACTGGTGCATACAACATCAGGCCAGCTCTTACAAGCAGGTTTTACCTGTAACAGCATCCGGAATAAATACGCGGGACGAGCGAAGTGCACAAGTACAATAATAGGGTAGACAGCTGAACCCACCACATAATGAAAAGATGCAGAACACAGAAGGTTGTGCTATAAATGCATTGGTCGTCGAGGTAGTCCAGAAAGTACTTACCACTGATAGTCTCAAAAAGCACTGTTTTTCGTGACCGTGAACGTGAGGAGCGCGACACATTTGAACACGAATCTCAGGAAGCGCCTGTGATGAGGGCTATCTGAATGTGAAAGTATGCGTCTTTCAGATCCACCGCTATAAACCAGTCCCGGGGTCGAATGTGCGTGAGGATCTGTTTTATATCGTGATCATTTTGAACGCGTGCTTAGCAAGTCACTCGGTTCCAATTGAAGATAGACTGGAGCTATTTTGTCATGTCTAATGTATTAATAATGCCTTTAGAATGCAACCAAAGCACAGGATAGCAGGATGGCTATAATTTTATACAGGTCTATATATGGTCTTTTACATATCTATTTAGAATCGTTTCTAATGATTTTGTCAATGGTGATCAAACCAAATATTGATAATGTGGAAGTTACTGCCTTTTGCCTTGGTATGACTTTTTTACTGACAATAGAAAGGCAGAGTACAGTAACTTTAAAGCTACACTGTGATATTTTTCCCCCATCTAGCGGTGAAATTGTATATGACTACCCAGTGAATATTAGTTTCAATTCCTTTCAATTTCGAGGGCGTTTTAACTCCTACGGTGGCCGTATTATTCTAAGGGGGCTTTTACACTGGGCTCGTTTGCTGCGGTCCGAGCCCGGGCGCGATTGTTCCCGGCGCCCCCGCAGCGTTGGTCTGGTTTCACACTCAACTTGATTCTATCGAACTCTGGTGCGTTTGCGTGCATCTTACGTCATTGCAAACGTGCACGGCGCATGATTAACACGACGCGGGTCAATATATTGTGTTTTTTATTAATTTGGTGCTATTATTCATAGCTGAGTAAACAACGCAGGTTAACTGTGTGTGTGTTTCACATTTAAGCTGTCTTTCCGCTGCTTGCAAATGGACTCTTTTGAGGAGACAGTGGATTTTCATTAATTTGTTGCCCTGATTGCACGCACTATGCGCGAATACACTGCAGACTCACTCTTGCTCGTATCCAGGGTAAATCTTCATCCCTTACGTGTGTTTTATGTAACTTAATACATCATAATCGGCTAAAACGCATGCGCAGGATACTTTACTTCCTGAACAAGTGCGCACCCGAGTCCGTGTTGCTTTCACATACACGCGAATCGCAGCACGGTTCGGGAGCAACCGAACTCAGACCACCTCCTCCAGCTAGTCTCGGGTTCGGTACCCCAGTGCGCACCCGGGTCCCATGACAGCGTTCACATTAGCGATTTTTCATGCGAACCGTGCCCCTTTCCGAACTAAACTGCCAGTGTGAAAGCCCCCTAAGATTAACATGGCTTCCAGTTCGACTTCGTCCAATTGCGCCTTTAAAACTATCACCTGTGATCCGTCGCAGCACAGATTTATGTTACAAGGTAAACTATACTTTTTCACCATTGACGCGAGGAAAAGTAACGCAAGTTATACTAGAGGTCGTTCTGGTGTTATGCACAACCATGCTATGGTTAAACAAGAAACTATAAAACTTTGAATTTACACAAATAGGCTGAATTACCTGTTGAGAAGAAAGCAGGCAACTTCGTCGTCTGTTTTTAAATCTTTGCTCCTCATGAGCTCTTTCCATCTGGGAAAAGTTACTCCAGTATTGACTTTGGTCTAGCTGATTTGCCTATCGCGTTGACGTTTTAATTCTCTTTAACTTCGTCTTTGATACATGGCCTCGAAATTAGGCGTGATCCTCCATCAGCTATCTTTCAAATCTGCCGGCAGTCGCGAGTAATCTCCCCCTCGCATTCGTCTCTGTGTCACTGAGTGTAAAGCGCAAAAGGGAAAGCTTGAATTTACAGGTATGTCCCTCTTTGGATAATGTAGTTTCAAGATGGAGGGGCAACATGATGACCGGCATTCAAACCCCTCACCTGTATGTACTTTCAATGGCAGATTACTTGAAAGTAAATATATAAGAATCATTATAGCCCCGGCTCAATGGACCTCATGTCTTATGTGTACACAACGAATACAGCGTTATAGCCTAACCACCATTAACACCCTATAATAGCAAGCTCCGTATTTTGTTACTTTCGATAATAAGCCAGGTGTAATCTTTCAAATTCTGTCTATTTGATCACGAAATTCAAACAATAAATGGCGTTTTGGCGCTCTTTGATGTGGCTTGACAGATCACTGTACTAGCTCCTCATTTAAAGCGGCAGCGCGGGGCGCGAGTAAACGCGATTCTCTTCTTCAGTTACAGAATAAACATGAATGGACACCTGAAGGTATGTTAAAATATACAGTACACTCTTAAAAATAAAGGTTCTAAAATAGGTGTCATAGAAGAACCATTTTGGTTCCCAAAAAAACTTTTAGTGAATCGTTCCAAAAAGAACCATTTTTTTTAGATGATTTGGCTGCTCATTCCACCTATAGTGTCAGTTCAGAAATCCAAAAGTCAATTTTTTATTAACTTTGAGAAAGGTTTGTGTAAGATAAATAATCATTCTGTTAAATTTAATGTGGTTCTTTATCTGCATCATTGACTCCATAAAGAGCCATTTTGTTCCACAAAAGTTTATTTATAGTGGAAAAAGGTTCTTTAGATTATTAATATGTTCAAAAAAAAAATCTTTTTAGAATGATTCACTAAAAGGTTTTTTGGGAACCAAAATGGTTCTTCTATGACACCTATTTTGGAACCTTTATTTTTAAGAGTGTACTGAAAGGCATCATAACTTGTGTAATCAATCGATCAGTGTTTCAGCAGCGTTAAGACGCCAATAAAACGTCTTAGTTTGTCACATAGCCTTATATTTACCTCAGGCAAGTCATTCAGTTCCCACAGCTTGTTGGTTCCTAAATGAACTCTTGCACTAAATAAATGCACAATATTAGCCTATATAATATATTTTACTTGCATGTTAATGATTGATATCTTGATTATTTAATGTAGACGTATGTTTTAAATATCTGTCACGAAAATGACAGCAACTGTGTAAATGTTTATATTTCAATTACAAATTAGAGTAGAAAACATAAGTTAATGAGAACTGCCTTATGTGCAGTTTACATGTTTTCATACAATGTGTTAATAATTATATCTAAAAATAAATAGTATCTGAAATTAGGCTAAAAGTCTAGGCTCTGATGTTAACCTTTAAGGTTATAGTAATGTGTGGGCTCCCTATATAGTTTACAGCATTAGCAGATTATTATTATTTTTTTTTATCCTTGCAAAAAGTTTAATTGTAATTAAATTAATTAAACCACTGTAAAAAAAGAAGCAATTTTAGCTTTCTAAACCCCCCACCCCACTGAACCGAACCGAACCAAGATGTCAAAACCGTGGGGCGTACCGAACCGTCAGTTTTGTGTATCGTTACACCCCTATTATTTTGTACCATACCATCTTCTTCCGCTTATCCTGGGCCGGGTCGCGGGGGCAGCAGTCTAAGCAGAGATGCCTAGAATTCCCTCTCCTTAGACACTTCCTCCAGCTCTTCCGGGGGGACACCGAGGCATTCCCAGTAGTCCAGTCATTTTATGAAAAAAGGTTGAACAAATTGCAACAGAAGCAAACTCAACTGATTTTGTATCCTCAATATGTCCTGTGTAAGGAAAAAAAAAGCCCTGAAGAATCCCATTAGGAGAAAGTTTAGAAAAAGACCCAAATAAATCCCATTCATTCGCCTATTCATTCTTTTTCTCACGTGAAAAGGGTACAAATTTTAACCTTTAGATATCATCATGAAAATCACTGAGTTGATTACTTGCATCAAGACAAACAAAAAATGTATTACAAGTTTTTTTAAATTGTTTGTTAACATGGACAAACGGTGCATAATATAATTACATATTAGCTAATTTGCATAATTACCCAAACAGGACTAAACATTGGGTATAGCAGGTGAAAATGTTTTTTTTTAATCTTGTTGACATATAACAGTAAAATACTTAATGTTAAGGTCTGAATGGAACCCATTTAGGCTACCCATGAACATTAATACAGGAAGAAGTACTTTAGAAACCAGCCTTTATTAATTATTATTGCACAGATGGGGTTTGGGCATTGAGTGCATTGTGTACGTTACTAGATTTTTTGATCCAGACACTTTTTTATTTCACCTACCTTTTGTCTTCTGCGTTCTCCTTACCCATGTCTCCTGTTCTTCCCTCAGATTTATCCCCCAGAAACAGTCCCACGGCCCCAGCCCCAAACCCCATCTCTGCAATAATAATTAATAAAGGCTGGTTTCTAAAGTACTTCTTCCTGCATTAATGTTCATGGGTAGCCTAAATGGGTTCCATTCAGACCTTAACATTAAATAGTTTACTGTTATATGTCAACAAAATTCTACAAGACATGTTCACTGCTATACCCAATGTTTAGATCTGTTTGGGTAATTATGCAAATGAGCACATATGTAATTAGATTATGCACCATTTGTCCATGTTAACAAACAATTGCAAAAAACTTGTAATACATTTTTTGTTTGTCTTGATGTAAGTAATCAACTCAGAGATTTTCAAGATGATATCTAAAGGTTATAATTTTTACCCTTTTCACGTGAGAAAAAGAATGAATAGGCGAATGAATGGGATTTATTTGGGTCTTTTTCTAAACTTTCTCCTAATGGGATTCTTCAGGGCTTTTTTTTTTCCTTACTCAGGACATATTGAGGATACAAAATCAGTTGAGTTTGCTTCTGTTGCAATTTGTTCAAGGTTGACCCCCATTTTGGCTTAAAATGACTGGACTACAGGCCAGCTGGGAGACATAGTCCCTCCAGCGTGTCCTAGGTCTTCCCTGGGGTCTCCTTCCTGTGGGACATGCCCGGAATACCTTCCTAGGAAGGCCTCCAGGAGGCATCTGGAACAGATGCCCGAGTCACCTCAGCTTTTTAATTTTTTTTATTTAACCTTTATTTATCCAGGTAAACTGTTTTAGAACTACTTCTAATTAACAAACATGGCGTGGCCAAGAGGCTACAGGAATAAATAGGAACATACTGTACAACTCTACATAGTCAAACGCATAGAACACATAGGGATACTAAATTTAATCAAATTACTTGATCTTGTGTGATAGGTGTTATGAACGGCATGAAGAAGAGATGACAAATATATAGGTATCTTGCCCAGGATTGTCTTGTATATGAAGAGAAACCAATGATGGAGCCACTGGGTTTAAAGGGAGGGCCAGCCCACCAGTTTATACAGGTCACAGTGATGAGTGTGAATGGGTGCATTAGTGGCATTAGATGGCTGAATTTTTTAGGGCTGTGTTTGGTGCCATTCTGTAGATAATATCGCCATAGTCCAAAATTGGCAGTACTCAGGGATGTGATTTTTCCGGATTTTCCGACCTGAAAATTTGACCTACGTGAATCATGCAGATCTGTAAAAAAAATCTGCCCTACCTGAATCATGCAGGTCTGTAAAAAAAAATAAAAAAAAACAATTTAAAGCAGTTTCGACTGTTAACGCAATTAACGCAGCATCTGTTATTTTTTTGTCATCCTTTGGCTAGTGTTACATGATCCCGCTCTTATTCATTCGAATGCTTAACCAATGCGCGACAAGTCAAAGGAGAGCGCGCTGCCTGTGACGGTACTGATCCACTTTTGCGACACGACTGAAGCGTGGTGTCGCACGCCTCTCCACATTTGTAAGTTGATGGGCGTTCCTCAAGTTTACCGCTATGGGCATGGTTTTGACCCAGACGGTACTGATCCACTTGTCCGTGCGACACTTCAATCGCGCCGCACTCCACTTTATTCTTATGGGTGACGTCACGCGACTTTAACGCGCCCGCAAACCATCCCGGGAAGGCGGAGCTTCATTTGGAAAAATGCTGCGCGTCAAAAAGCTGGCCGATGCCCATCTTTATGCAAATGAATCCGTCAAACGCGACGCGTCTATCCAATAGAAGTAGTCTCTCCAGGGGCCTTTGTTCTAGACTGGCCGCTGGATCAAAACCACGCCCATAGCGGTAAACTTGAGGAACGCCCATCAACTTACAAATGTGGAGAGAGAGGCGTGCGACACCACGCTTCAGTCGTGTCGCAAACGTGGATCAGTACCGACAATGTCCTGACTGAAAGACGCGCGCCAGTATCATGCGCATGCACAGACCGCGCGCCAGAATACAGTTCTCTTTCGCGCTTGAACGAACAATAACACACACAATTATGCCAACATGTCGTTTGTCGAGTATTTTCATAACATAAGAGCAGTCTTATGATGGACATAAAGAGTTGACTCGTGAGAGAATGAGGCGCGTGTGAGAACAGCGGCTGCTCTTAAAGGACCAGCATCCAATAATACTCTGTCAGTAAAGTTAATCAAAGAACAAAGGGAACAGAGAAAATTACTTACTGCTCTTGACTAAAGAACTTGTGTAGCTTTAATAAGGATTAGTCTATATATAATTTATAATTTATGCAGCGCAGACTGTTTGATTTATCCAATTTCTGTATATGTCCACCTGTTAAACAGGAAGGGCACAGGTAAATATGACATTTATTATGGGTTTATGTGAGGATTGTTTGAAGTTCACTTAAATTAAAAGCTGTTATTTTTTGAAGCCCAATAAATGTTAAAAATAAAATTGATAGCTTTCAATAATGATGGAATCACTGTAATGTTGGATGGCTATAATTAATGTTTAAAGGGTTTTTATTTTTTAAATTCAAATAAGTTGTTGTCATGTGTCATAAGTTGGATGTTGCACATTTAGCAGTATAGGTTTGGTAAAAAGATATTATTTTGTAAAATTGAAATAAGTTATTGTCCTTTTTTGTCCTTAGCCAATCACATGCCTGAGTACTGTCATCTTAACGAGGGTGCATTTGGCAGCATGAGTAAAGGAAGCTTTATTGTGGAAAAGAAAGACTAGTCTAGCTTTGACTTTTGTTTGAAGGTTATTGATGTGTGTAATGAATGACAGGGATGAATCCAACCGGATACCTAGATATTTTTTTTTACATACTCCAGAGCCATATCGTTCATGCAGGTGATTGTAAGTGGAGTCTCTGTAACCGGTTTTCGACTAAAAAGGAAACATTGTCTTTCTAGTGTTAATACAGAGGTGGAGATTGTAAAAGAACTGCTCTATAGAGGTGAAGCTGAGTTTAAGACTGGAAGCCACAGAATTGGGAAAGGAACCAAATGTATACAGTACAAAATGGTATCATCAGCATAAAGATGAATTCGGGACGTGCCAGCTGCTCTGGCTATATCATTGATGTAGATAGAAAAAAGGGTTGGGCCTAGGATAGAGCCTTGAGGCACACCTTTAGAGATAATAAGTGGGTCTGACAATGTTTTCAACCTTCAAGGGTTAGTTCGCCCATTTAAGACATTAAGTTGTATGGAATCCTTACCAGCACTATAGTGCATACACACTGACCCACTCTGTTGTCACCTCCCTGGTCAGAGTTCTGGCCGCTGGAAGTTTTTTAATAAAGTACTCCCGGTTATTTTCCGGGGCCACAAAACTGTGCGTTTTTACGTGAAAAAACGATTTGTTAACAACAAATTTAAATAAATTAATTTGTTAATTAACAAAAACACCATTGTTAATTAAATATTTTTTACCTTGTTGTCGATCGATTGTGTAAACACTATGGAACAGCTGATCTGAACGTGCGCACTGTTAACGTTGACAGCAGCGCGGATTGATAGAAATGGATAGAAAATAGTGCCGCATTAAAAGTGAGGTATGAATTTTGACCGTCGTGTTTTTTGTGTGGTAAATTAATCAAGCTTTGAAACGCAAATCATTTTTTCACGTAAAAACGCACAGTTTTGTGGCCCCGGAAAATAACCGGGAGTACTTTATTAAAAAACTTCCAGCGGCCAGAACTCTGACCAGGGAGGTGACTACAGAGTGGGTCAGTGTGTATGCACTATAGTGCTGGTAAGGATTGCATACAACTTCATGTCTTAAATGGGCGAACTAACCCTTTCAATTGCTGGACGCGGTTGGTGAGATAATTGGCAAACCAATCACAGCTAGAGGAGGACAGACCAATACTGGAAAGCTTATGTAAGAGGATCCTATGGTCGACAGAGTCAAAGGCCTTGGCGAGTAGGGGTGTGACGGTTCGTATATAACCGTGAGACCGACGGTTATAGTTGAACACCGTCATTAGAACTCTATAACCGCCAAAACCGTCATTAGAACTCTATAACCGCCAAAACCGTCATTAGAACTCTATAACCGCCAAAACGGTGTTATTAAAATATTTTTTACAAACATTTTTTATCATAGAGAATGTTTAAATACTAATTAAAAACAATTGTTAACAGTCTGTGTTATTAAAGGGGTCATGAACTGGCAGGGTTTCCCGCAGCACTTTGTTACACAGCAAAAACTCCAGTGTTAAATTAACTCTCCTGGGAGTTTATATGGCTCCAGACTCAGTGTTAAAATATGAGTGTTAAAGTTAATGAGCTCATTAAGTGATTAATTGTGTGATGATTGACTAATATTGAAGACACCTGATGTTAACAAGCAGAATCACCAAAGGAGAAAATCTACTTTTTTAAGACACCGTTATGGAGATCGGTGTTTGCTTTAGTTGGGCTCATGGCCCTTAAATCAGTAAATTCAGTTTTTGTTTGGCTGTTGTATCTGAATTATAACTGCCAGATGAACAAAGAGAAAAGTTGACCAGGTATTGTTTGATATATTTTGACATAATTTGACCTGAATATCAAATCTCTATTAGAGAGTTATGTCTACCTTGTTGATTACATCAGACCTGTGATTCTACAGCAAATGATTTTCAGTATTATCAAAATAATCCAAAATATTTCTCAAAAATTGTTCTGATAAAAAGACTTGGGAGTTTACTGTAATTAGACACACTGACATCAAGAATCAGCCTGTGATTCTCAACAATGGTGACAATAATAAAGCATGTTGCAGTGCATTCTGGGTGCCACCAATCAAAACACATTCATGGCTCCCATCATGCATTGCGGTATGAATAAATTATGATCTGAATTGTTTTAGTAATTTCCTTTCCCTAATTGAATATTCTGTCACCATTGTTGAGATTCATACACTGATTCTTGATGTCTTAGTGTGCCTAAAAGAAAGATTTTGTTTTATCAGAACAACTCTTAAGAAATCCTTTAGATTATTTAGAAAATTCTGGATCTTTTTCTGTAGAATCATATTGACGCCGTAAGCAACAATATACATTTAAGTCAGAGATTAGACTCTAAATGAGTTCAGTGATTCAGATCAAATTATGATTGTCAAAACATAACCAACACCACCTGATAAACATTTTCTTTGTTCATCTGGCAGTTATAGCTCAGATACAATAGAGGAACAAATTTTAAAGTTAACAGTTTTAAGGGTCAAGAGCCCAACTAAAGCAAACACTGATCACCATAATGGTGTCTTAAAAAATTCGATTTTCTCCTTTGGTGATTCTGCTTGTTAACATCAGGTGTCTTCAATAATGGTCAATCATCACTCAATTAATCACTTAATGAGCTCATTAACTTTAACACTCTTGAGTGTTAATTTAACACTCATATTTTAACACTGAGTCTGGAGCCATATAAACTCACAGGAGAGTTAATTTAACTCTGGAGTTTTTGCTGTGTACACAACTAAAGCATATGCATGGAAGTTTATATTAGTGATGGGTCTCTTGTAGATGAACGACGGTAGCTGGCTCGCATGTCGAAGAGCCGACTCTATTTTTTAAAATATAGCCTATAGAAATTAAATCATTATTTAATAATGAATGAATTTTATTTTATTTAAAATGATTGACTAATTCAAAGAACAAAAAAATATTATAGGCCTTTAGAAAGGCGCACACATTCGTTTCGACTGTCGGATCAGCCTCACATTCTGTTCCTGTCAATCATACACGAGGTGTCAACCAATTATACGGCATGAGGGAGGGGCCGAGCCATTGTGTGTGTGTGGTGTGTGTGTGTGTGTGTGTGTTCATGCTAGTTATACAAAACATAGCTAGTGAGATAGTTCATGCTGGTTATAACATGCCAATAAAGAAGAGAGAAAAAGAGGGACCAGTTTAATCCTTTCAGTTATTTATTTTTCTTTAATATGGGTTCTATTATGTTGTTCAGATTGTATTTGTTTTGAATGTTGTTTCTATACAGTACATCAAAAAGTTGTAATTTAAATGCAAATGTTTAATAGACCTAGTATTCTGTGTTTCATAACAAATCAATGCACTTTTAAAGACATTAAATGATTTAATTTAATAATTTAATTAGAATTGTTTTCACACCTATCATAGTCAAAACGTGATTTTTTTTAAAGAGCCGTTTGTGAGCCAAAAGAGCTGGCTCTTTTCAGTGAGCTGAGTCAAACGAGCCGGCTCACGAAAAAGAGCTGGCGAGTGGCGAACATGACTTCTTTGTCAGAAAGATGTCGTCGGTGTAGACACTTGTCAATCAAACATGTCTGACCAATAGAGAAGCACCCGCCCACTGCGGAACGTTTGTGTCAAAATGATTCAATCAAAAAAAATTTAACTTCAAAACTTTTTGCACTTCAAAAAAAAAAAAGTGATTCAAACGAAAAAATCTGAACCTTAAAACTTTTCACTTCAAATAAAAAAAACAAAAACAACGAAAAAACACATTCTCTTAAATACTTTTTTTATTCACGGGGTAATTTTTTTTTTGCATTTGAACAGTTTTTTCTTTGATTGAAAATATATTTTTTTTGATTGAAACAACTTTTTTGGAATTGAATGATTAAGAGACAAATGTCCTACCCATGTATGGCCCAAACACAAAAAAGATTACTTCAATCAAAGAGAACATTTTCAATTAAAAAAAAGTGTTCAAATGCAATTTTTGGAGTCTCAAATATTTTATTTGCATTCAAAAACGATTTTCTATATTTTAAAATGTTTATCTTTTCATTGAAGTGACTTTATTGATTCTGTTGTTTGTTTGTTTGAAGCAACTTCTTTTTTGATTGAATGATAAAGACACATGTCCTACCTATTATATGGTCCAATCAAAAAACAATGTTACTTCAATTAAAAAGGTTGCTTTAAACAAAACAAAACGGACTTCTATCAAAGAAAACATTTTCAATCAAAGAAAAGCAGTGTTCAAATTTATTTTTTTGAGTCTCAAATATATTTTTGGATACTTCAAATATACCCATCCCTAGTACAGTTTCGGTCGGTATTTTGAGTTGTTTTATCAGGAAGTCCTTGACTGATTTTTCAGGGTCGTCTAGAGATTGTTCCGGGATGCCTGCGAAAACTAAATTGTCCCTCATGCTGCGCGTTTGCAAATCCAAATGTTTTCTTTTATGGTTGTTTTCTGCGACAACAGAAGTGAGTTGAGTGGTAAGTGTGTGAACTGAGTCCTTTAAAAAGTTATTTTCTTTAGTGAGAGTGTCTATTTGTTCTTGACTGAATTCTTAGCTGTGTTGCAGATCCTGGAGTTCTTTGTGTATGACTTCAATTAATGCGATCCTGGTATCAAGTCCGGAAAGTTTATTTTCAATTGAGAGTAGAATGTCGCTTACCCCAGAGCAGCACGGCGGTTTAGGTGATGCGGATGGTGTTATACTTGGACTGGTAGGTGAATCTGGACGAGGTCTCTTGGACTTTGGGGTGGGGTTACCTTTACTCTTTTTGTTGTGGTCTGGTTTATCTGTTTTATGGGGTGGTGATGGCGCAGTGGATAAGACACATGCCTTTGGTGTGAGAGACCCGGGTTCGAATCTACTGTGAGACACCAATGTGTCCCTGAGCAAGACACTTAACCCCTAGTTGCCCCAGAGGCATGCAACCTCTGACATATATAGCAATTGTAAGTCACTTTGGATAAAAGCGTCAGCTAAATGAATAAATGTAAATGTAAATCCCTGTTCATGGTGCTGCAGAATCTGTTGTGGTGCGCGTCGATATATTCTTCGAGGTGATCCAGGTTGTATGATGATATAGTCCAGTTTTGGATAGGTAGAAAATGTGAAAGTGAAAGTTGGAGAGAGAAAAAATTAGTCTAGCAGACAGGAGCCGCCATCTTAGGTCCTTCCCCTCTTCAGATCCTCTTCTGAGGATCCTCTGGAACGAGTCTCACAACCAAACATGGTCTTGAGATTCACATGAGAATCCACACTGGAGAGAAGCCGTTCACCTGTACTCAGTGTGGAAAGAGATTCACAGCCAAACGAGGTGACAGGAGCCGCCATCTTAGGTCCTTCCCCTATTCAGATCCTCTTCTGTTAAGATGAAGTTTATAAGAAAGACAAACTTGTGGCTTTTAACTCTGGTTTCGCTAGTTATTTGAGTCAATGAAAACATAATACTTGCATTTAAATGTGAATTTGCCGCCCACCACCTAACTCTCGGCTGTCATTTTTTTAAACTAAAAATGCTGTGGTCACCGGCGCAAAATTACTTATTTGGTAGGATAGGCCGCTAAGGAACCTTTTATGTATCCTTCCTGTCACAGGGAAACGAAGGGTCCATTTGGCATCGCCTTCGTCAATTGGCCTTCAAATACGGCTTTCGGAGGATGCAGCCTTCACATTGAGACATAGCTAGGGATTAAATCACAGAAACACGTGGGCAAACTGGGTGTCACAGGCAAACATAACATGAACACAAACACTAAATGTGACCTGATCCAGCAAAATGAGTCACAGTGACCCAAATTTCAAAATTGAGATTTTGGTATTAATGGAAAGAGGAGACCATAAGCTTTCAAATGATATCCTAGTCAAAGTCATACCTTGATTGGTTGTAAAGATATACACATTTGAATTATGGTCGTCTGCCCTCTTTTTCCAATTGAAAACCTGAGAAAATCGCTTTAAAATTTTTTGCCCGTTTTTTGTTGATATCTTTCAAAATCTATTGCATTTAAAGGGATAAACTATTTATTTTACAGCTTAATTTGACCAAAGACATTAATATATCTAAAAATGCTTATTAAACCAGGCTGAAGCTCAAATTATTTAAAAGTTTTTATTTGAATAAATAATTTAAAAGTACCTTTTACAAAAATTACTAAAATCAGAAGATTGAACAGAGGTGCTACATTTTTGCTTGAAAGAGAGGGTGTGTGTGTCTGTGTCTCTCTCTCTCTGTGTGTGTGTGTCTCTTTGTGTGTGTGTGTGTGTGTGTGTGTGTGTGTGTGTTTCTCTCTCTCTCTGTGTGTGTGTGTGTGTGTGTGTGTGTGTGTGTGTGTGTGTGTGTGTGTGTGTGTGTGTAAGAGAAAGTGAGAGAGACAGAGAGACAAGGAAACAGAGATAAAATAATGTTAGTCTATGCAATCATATCTTTGTGTAGGCTAGTTGACAATAACAGTGTAACAAATTCATAACGGAGATACCAACAGTTAAATATTGGGTTAATCAAACACATTGTAATGGATTCTCCTTGCAGATAAATAGCTACACTCATTCACATTTGCACTCACTCACATCCATACACAGTAAATACACTCACTCAGATTCAAATTTGACATTAAATTCACCTTTCAGCTCTTTTCTTCTAAGCTGGGCAGGGAGAGGGACAACTTACTTTCTCAACTGGCGGTTTTGGGCAAATCTCATGGATATTTATGTACAGATAAAGGCCATTGCACACTGAGTCGGAAATTCATCCGAACTTTTCGCACGTTAAAAAAAAAATTCGACCCTTACGTTATGTCAATCACGCTTGCACACTGTCTACGAAACTTTCATCCGTTATATAAAAAAATCGTAAGTTTTTCGCATCCGTAGCAAGCAGTTTGAATGGTGTTTTGACAATTCGGAGCCACCGAATCACGAATACGACAAAAACGCGGACTCAGTGTGCAATGGCCAGGGGGCTTGATAACGCTTTGGCAACTTTGCTCTCTTTTGACAGCGACATTTCTCAAATGAATAATATTTAATCTTTCTGAGGAGATCTGCTAGCTTGTTTATTACACAGAGCGCTCGCTGCGAGTCTGACAGGAGGGTGGCTGGACCAATCGCGTGCCGGTCAGGATCAGCATTTGTGTAAATTTCTAAGCTTTTTGATTGGTTCTATACAACGTGTAACACCATTTGGAGAGCAGAGATAAATGTGTTGCATTTACTGATGCAATTAAACTTTTTTTCATTTCAGACCTGATGGAAGAAAGCGACGAGAGTGAAAAAATGAGTGAAGAGGAGGAGAGAGAAGAACTGAGTGAAGTGGAGGAGGAGAGAGAAGAACTGAGTGAAGTGGAGGAGGAGAGAGAAGAACTGAGTGAAGTGGAGGAGGAGAGAGAAGAACTGAGGGAAGTGAAGGAGGAGAGAGAAGAACTGAGTGAAGTGGAGGAGAGTGAAGAACTGAGTGAAGTGAAGGAGGAGAGAGAAGAACTGAGTGAAGTGAAGGAGAGTGAAGAACTGAGTGAAGTGAAGGAGGAGAGTGAAGAACTGAGTGAAGTGAAGGAGGAGAGTGAAGAACTGAGTGAAGTGGAGGAGGAGAGTGAAGAACTGAGTGAAGTGGAGGAGGAGAGTGAAGAACTGAGTGAAGTGGAGGAGGAGAGAGAAGAACTGAGTGAAGTGAAGGAGGAGAGAGAAGAACTGAGGGAAGTGAAGGAGGAGAGAGAAGAACTCAGTGAAGTGGAGGAGAGTGAAGCACTGAGTGAAGTGGAGGAGGAGAGTAAAGAACTGAGTGAAGTGAAGGAGGAGAGTGAAGAACTGAGTGAAGTGGAGGAGGAGAGTGAAGAACTGAGTGAAGTGAAGGAGGAGCGTGAAGAACTGAGTGAAGTGGAGGAGGAGAGTGAAGAACTGAGTGAAGTGGAGGAGGAGAGTGAAGAACTGAGTGAAGTGGAGGAGGAGAGAGAAGAACTGAGTGAAGTGAAGGAGGAGAGAGAAGAACTGAGGGAAGTGAAGGAGGAGAGAGAAGAACTGAGTGAAGTGGAGGAGAGTGAAGAACTGAGTGAAGTGAAGGAGGAGAGTAGAAGAACTGAGTGAAGTGAAGGAGAGTGAAGAACTGAGTGAAGTGAAGGAGGAGAGTGAAGAACTGAGTGAAGTGAAGGAGGAGAGTGAAGAACTGAGTGAAGTGAAGGAGGAGTGAAGAACTGAGTGAGGAGGAGAGTGAAGACCTGAGTGAAGTGGAGGAGGAGAGTGAAGAACTGAGTGAAGTGGAGGAGGAGAGTGAAGAACTGAGTGAAGTGAAGGAGGAACATCATGTCAAACCTGGAGACAAACATTTGAGTCGCTCAAAGACTAAAAATACATTTTTAAAGAAAAGAAGAGCCAATAAATCTTTCACCTGTACTCAGTGTGGAACGAGTCTCACAACCAAACATGGTCTTGAGATTCACATGAGAATCCACACTGGAGAGAAGCCGTTCACCTGTACTCAGTGTGGAAAGAGATTCACAGCCAAACGAGGTCTTGAGCGTCACATGAGAGTTCACACTGGAGAGAAGCCGTTCACATGTGATCAGTGTGGAAAGAGTTTCGGATGCAAACATAATCGGGAGATTCACATGAGAGTTCACACGAGAGAAAAGCCATTTACATGTGATCAATGTGGTAAGAGTTTCACAATCAAACAAAGTCTTGATATTCACATGAGAGTTCACACTGGAGAGAAGCCACACTCATGCCATCAATGTGGGAAGATATTCGGCCGATCAACACACCTTAAAAGTCACATGAGTGTTCACACTGGAGAGAAGCCGTTCACATGTGATCAGTGCGGCAAAGCATTTATCAGGGCATCAAACCTGAAGTCACACCTGACAGTTCATACGAAGGAGAAGCCATATTCATGTTCTGTATGTGGAAAGAGTTTTTCACATCAGCAATCTTTACATACACATCAGAAAATACATACTGGTGTGAGAGAGTACATGTGCTTTGATTGTGAGAAGACTTTTCTGACAGCGAAATGTTTAAAACTTCACCAGAGGATCCACACTGGAGAAAAACCTTACAAGTGTTCACACTGTGACAAGAGATTCAGTCAGTCATCAAATCTGAAAACACATGAGAGGATCCACAGCGGAGAGAAGCCGCACACGTGTGATCAGTGCGGGAAGAGTTTCAGATACAAACATCATCGGGAGATTCACATGAGAGTTCACACGGGAGAAAAGCCATTTACATGTGATCAATGTGGTAAGAGTTTCACAATCAAACAAAGTCTTGATATTCACATGAGAGTTCACACTGGAGAGAAGCCGCACTCATGCCATCAATGTGGGAAGATATTCGTCCGATCAACACACCTTAAAAATCACATGAGTGTTCACACTGGAGAGAAGCCGTTCACATGTGATCAGTGCGGCAAAGCATTTATCAGGGCATCACACCTGAAGGCACACCTGACAGTTCATACGAAGGAGAAGCCATATTCATGTTCTGTGTGTGGAAAGAGTTTTTCACATCAGCAATCTTTACATACACATCAGAAAATACATACTGGTGTGAGAGAGTACATGTGCTTTGAGTGTGAGAAGACTTTTATGACAGCGAAATATTTAAAACTGCACCAGAGGATCCACACTGGAGAAAAACCTTACAAGTGTTCACACTGTGACAAGAGATGCAGTCTGTCATCAAATCTGAAAACACATGAGAGGATCCACAGCAGAGAGAAGCCAAACACGTGTGATCAGTGCGGGAAGAGATTCTCTATTAAAAGTCAGCTGAAGAGACACATGAAGATCCATGCAGTGGAGAAACCACATCAACACAGTCTGAGATCACTGTAAGTATTTCATCTTTATGTGCTGAGCAACAAAATCTCTTCTGTGTAAGTTAGTCAGTCAACTAACAGAACTAACAGAACTGGGCCCTCATTAAATTATGGAATAATTGTTAAAAAAAAAAAAAAAATTGTCATATTTGTGGACAGAATATCTAATATTTGAGTTTTCTTCCTAATTGTCCTTGAAATAGTGGTCAAGAACCCCCCTGATCAAAATTTTATGTTGTCCTTTGATTTGAAATTCAGTAGGCTAACGTTACACTCAAAATGTCCGGTCAGCACAAGTCCGGTGCTCAGAAAAGAAAAGAAAATAGAGGCCTTCGAGATGTCCTAAACAAATATTTTAAAAAAGGTGGTGACGGTGAAGCTGGACGTTAGTAAAGTCAATGTAGAGCAAGGTAAGAAACAGCGCAGCCAACGTTTATGAGTGTTGTCTAAGACCCGGTACTTCGGTACCAAGTCGGTAATATTATTTTTTTAAACGTCACGCAACGTACGGTACCAGGTTTTCTCAAACCCAGTACTTGATGCGCGTGCATGCCCGAAGCGTGTGAAGTTGCGTCCTCTTCTTAAAAGTGCTGAGACATTGCGACAGGCGGTGCTGCTGATGTGGTGGCTGTAAATCCACTTGTTGATAAAAAAGGAGGAAAGAGCCACATATGGAAATATTTTGGATAGTAGCTCATAAAAGCGACGCAGCGGGCTCGTTTTTACAGGCGCGCCTAGCCTTGTTTATACTCGACGCGTCCGCAAGAGCGCGAGTCTCAGCTGACTGGGCGCGCACCTCTCCAAACGGACGAGGCGTTTATACTCGACGCGCTCGCCGTTGTGCTATTCTGTGAAACGACAGGGGGCGACTAAAGTAATTGTCCTCTTAACCATCAGGAATCAACGTGAGAAGAAGAAAGGTCCACACGTGACAATGTTTATTTTAGTACATCACCACCAATAACACTACAAAAATAATCGTGTAAAATCCAGTAAACCCTGAGATTATTATTGTGACATTAGAACAAAATATGTGGATATAAAAACGTATGTAGGATGTAGGCTACAACTCAATTAACCATCTTTTAAATATTTTCTTATTTCACTAAACATTTAATTAAGTTTAATGGACATTTTATAAAACATGGAACTTTATTTTTATTAAAATGGCTTATGTTTGCTATAGGCTCATTTTGTAAATGTAAGAAACTAATTTAAGCCGCACAAACTGGGTGCCGGTGCGGTGAGACATACATGCTCGGCCAGATTCAGCTCGAAGTCGTTCATCTTCGGATGCGGCGTCGCGCGCGATGTTACAAAAAGTGCCGTGCACACCGCCAGGCGAAATGGGGTCTTGCGCACCCAACGCGCACGACCGCCCACACCGCAATTACGTCATTTTTGCCGCGCGTACCTTCGCGCTCGTGCGGACGCGTCGAGTATAAACAAGGCTTGAGTTAATTGTTGCATAGCAACGACAGACGCCACGGGAGAGCAAGCGCTTGTGGAAAGGAGAAAGCGTTGCAAACTGCGCTCTCCGTGATGATGAGGAAGTATTAGCAAATAATTAATTGATTTTTAGCCCTTGCATTAGCTTTAGGCTACTACTAGATATATTTATGGAGATGAGAAATAAAAAGCCGGCTGAAATGCGTCACTGTCGGCATCGGTGAACCGATAATGGGCCAGATCCGAGTCTATTTTTGCTGCGCTGCTCATGCTTAATTAAAAGTGAAAGCACACTTTTGATGGACAAAAAATAAATATGATTTCACACAAAAAGTGCACAAAATGCACAGATTTTGCATGTCTAGTGTGTTTTAACAAGAACTGCAGTAGGCTATGTCAGAAAAGAAAATGTACCCATTTAAACGTGTTTTTATTATTCAGTTTGGGTAAAAGTATATGGTGTTTTATAAAAAAAAAAAAAAAAACATAGAAGTCTGCTTAAGGTGGAAGAGCAGAGGAGGGGAACAGGAGAGGAAGAGCAAGGGAAAATGAGAGATCTGGGCCCATAAGATTATCTTGTCCCGGGCACAGGCAAGACTGTCAGCTGGCCTGGTAGGTGGCAAAACTAGAAATAAAACAATATACAGAACAGCTCTGTGCAACTTTCTGTTTCTGACACGTCAAACAGTATTTTCATGTTTTCTAACAGCAGTTCATGTTTTTGTATTTGCTCTGGTGCTTATCAAGAATACAGAGACGAGAGACGCTTCCAGATTCTTCCTCTGTTAATGTTAGAAAGGCGTTGGAAGTTTATGCGCCATCTAGAGTTTCATGACCAAACTAGTGATTTATTCATGATATTAAAATAGATCATAATTGTGCACAGCAGTTTTGACCAGATTTGATGGGGTTGAAATGATTATTGAGCTCATCAGTGATCTTGACTTTGACTCACTTTTCATTTCACATTTGTCTCACATTTGAAATCTCACTTGATTTAATGTTTCTTTCAGGCCTGGTGGACGTGAACAAGAAAGGAAAAACAAAAGCCAAAACATCTGTCTCCTGCCCTCAGTGTAAAAAATACTTCATGTAAATTAAGTCTGAAGATTCACATAAGAGTTCACACAAGAGTTAACACATAAGAGTTCACACTCAGGCTTTCTCCCTAAAATCACTTCTGCTTCTCATAATGAAGAAAGACCATTTAACTGTGATCAGTGGGGTAAACAGCAACACCTGAAGAAGGAGAATATTCATTCGTAATATTCAGCAGAAAAGACACGGCGGTGTGTGTCTTAGTGCAGGACGGCCTTTACTACGGATGATAGAAAGACATGAACTGAAAAGAGCACCAGAAAATTCACCCTGTAAAAACTTTTGGAGGCAAAGTTCAGGAGCTGAAGAAGAGGCCTTAACACTTTTAATAGAGACATTAATCTTCTATTAATTTTTAACTTGTTCTTCGTTGTTTTTCATTAGAACATCTAGTTTCACTTCTACTCTTCCATGGAAACGCAAGATATACTTTCATGTATCTTTAAAACTGGACTCTTTTCTTCTCTTCTTCTCTTGAGACGCTTTGGCTCTTATAAAGCCGCGTTTCCACCGCAGGAACTTTCCCCAGGAACTAGGAACTTTGGGGTGGTACTCCGTGTCTTTACACCGCAGGAACCAGGGTCTAAATGAAGTTCCGGGTAAAAATTTCCCCCCCAGAAAGTCCCTGCTGGCGAGGTAGTACTTTTTCAGAGTTCAGGAACTTTCGGGGTGGGACTTGTGCGCTGAACAGGCTGATTGGTTCTTTTACCTTGTTCTCTCTGCCGGATGGCGCGCGTTCGTCCCATCCATCTCACGGTCATGTCCGCTATAGCTGATAACAAACGTTGTCTACTTTTATATCTAGCATTACGAGCTTTCTGAAATAAATACGCTTTGGTATTAGTGTTCGTCTCTTTTCTGCCGTTTTGTTAATTACAACGTCACCAGACTAATCTTCCCAGTACTTTAGTCCACGGTGTAAACGCAGTGAGCAACCGTTCTGGGGCAAAAAAAGTTCCAATGAAAAAAGTTCCTGGGACAAATAGTTCCTGGTAATTGCGGTGGAAACGCGGCTTAAGTCAGTAAAGAGAGAGATCTGTCTAATTCGCTTTCATTTTTCTTAATGTTTGTATTTGCTTCATGTAATTATTGATTAAACTCTTCAACAATTTATTGTTGTTGTCCTTTTTAAAATGTTCTGCTGACTCAGCTTGAATCAAGAGCAATTTCTTCATTTTAGTTCTGAAATTCATGAAGTATCCTGATATGATTGCTTTTTGAGCTTTCCATGTTTTAAACTTCTCAACAGAGCTTTTAAATGCTTAACTAAATTATATTTCACTGCACACATGAATGACATGTTTGTTTACATTATTAGCAGTTTCACTCTTGATGTCCAGTATCCAGTGGTGGAGGAAGTACTGAATCTCAGTACTTAAGTAAAAGTACAATTAACCAGAGACATATTTACTTTAGTGAAAGTAGAAGTACCACAATGACAACCCTACTTAAGTAAAAAGTACCTGATTTTAAATGTACTTTAAGTATTAAAAGTAAAAGTACTTGCATAACAATTTATTCTGATAAATTCTTTAATATGGTTGAAGAATAATAATTCATCGTCCAGAGAAAAGGTTGAGGAATATAAATTGCTGTAGAAAGAAACAACTTCCTTAGTAATTGAAGCTTGATCTGTAATCACCTGGGGCCTCATTTATAAAACTTTGCGTAGGATTTGCGTCAGAAGTGGCGTACGGATGAAACATAGGACGTGCGTACGCACAGAAATATTCGGATCTATAAAACCGTGCGCACGCACATCCTACGCATTTTTCCCTTAATAAATCACAATCAATTCTAAATGTAGCGCAGCTTTTGCGGCTTCATGTCACGCCCATAGTTGCCCATAAATAGTCCGTGAAACGCCCATAAGTTAATATTCATCGATTGCGAAATCATGGCAAACACAGAGAGGAAATCAAAAAAACGTAACTTCACTCAATGTGAAGTAGAAGTTATCGTTGGCGAGGTGGAAAAGAGGAGAAAAATGTTGTTTGGAGGGCACAGTGTGGGCATTACTAATGCCAAAAAGGCACTTGAGTGGCAAAAGGTTGCAGACGCCGTAAATGCTGTAGCCTCACAACCTCGGACTGTGGCCGAAATAAAAAAGAAATGGTCGGACATCAAAGTCGAAGCAAAAAAGCGTCCAGCGCTCCATCGCCAGAGTGTGTCTGCCACGGGTGGGGGAAAGGGGACACCGACATTTAAAAAATATATTTTTACTATGAAAACAACTTTCCCCAGTGGACACATCATACATTCATACATACATACATACATACACACACGACTGACTGACTAATTGCATCAATATCTGCTCCGCCAGACGGACACATTGGTGAGAATATCAGTTTTGTACATTATTTCGTTCTGTTTACCATCTTATTTATGATGAATTGTATAACATGCCAATATTATTGCAGAACATATTTAACTTTTCTTTTTGCAAATATGTGTTAATTTGCATTTCTGTTGCAGATCGATCAAACGGGTGTTCGTGTAGGCTGTTAATTGTAAGACTTGCTTTGTGAAGTCTTCGTGTTATTTATGAGAGGCAGTATTGCCATTTATTTTACACAACGGTCTACAGTTTCACACACTTTCACGTGTTTCTTCCATCTGCCGACGGTGTCGCCATTTCTCATTTCACCCGTTTTTGTGCGTAGGCTACGCCTGGGTCAGAGCTTGCGTGAAGGACCGCACATTTTACCGTCAAGTTTGCTTTTTATAAATACCAATTATTGCGTAGAGAGCGGCGTACGCCTTCTTTTGTGCGTACGCAACGTTTATAAATGAGGCCCCTGATCCTGGAGCGATTAGGCTTTAATTGAAAGTTTCTCTTGCCTTCTTTTTTTCTAAACGACAGAAGTAAGAAGTACTTCTTTCTCCCTCCTCAATCCATTTTGCTCTGGACCTGATAAAAGCCCCTTCTGCTTTACGAAGATAGATTTCATCTTGTTTGTTTAGAAGATTTTGTAGTTTCTGTTTATCATTGTTAGTAGGTGAAGTTTTATTATAGTAGATATTTATTTCTTTAATAATATTAATTTCAGATAATTTGTTACTTCTTTTGAATGTTTTCCCAAAATGAATAGAATATTCTCTAATTTTAAATTTAAGGAATTCCCATTTGGAGATATAAGATACTATCGAATTATCAGACATCACATTAGAAATTATGGCTCTGATACCTTCACTGAATGAATGGCTTTTTAATAAACTAGAATTGAATTTCCAATACCCTTTATTTTGTCGACTAGCACCAGGAGGATTAAAACTCAATTAAATAACAGCGTGATCTGTGAGAGGAGCTGCTGACATACAACAGTCGGTGATGAAGTTTATAGTGGAGACTGAGGATAACCAAAAATCTATTCTTGACTTTGCTAAATTGTTTGGTTTAAACCATGAATATTGCTTCGCGCTAGGATATTTAAGTCTCCAGGGATCCAATAGATTGTGAGTGCGACAAAGAACCGTTAAAACAGTATTGTAAGAACTGTGGCTGCATCTAGAAGGACATCTATCAAGCCATTCATCAAGAACCATGTTAAAGTCACCACCCATAACTATAATAGCAGTTGGAGTCTAGATGTCACTATTTTACCAGGTGAGTTACAAAACAAGATGGCCACACCTGCTGATCTAGTAGACCCATGATCAAAGATAATTTTATCACCCCATTGGTTTACCCAAAACTTTTCATCCTCTGGTTTTGAGTGTGTTTCTTGCAACAAAATGAAGTGTGCTTTCTCGCCCTTACAAAACAAAAATATTGATTTCCTCTTAGTGTTCTCTCTTAAGCCCCTAACATTAAGTGAAATGCACGAAAAAGAAACATCCATAACAAACAACTAACAACCGTCAGTAAATATTAATGTCCAACAGACTAGCTTTGAAGAGAAGTGAGAAAAAAAACAACTAATAGGCAATGTCCCTTCAGATTGGATTAAATGTAGATGAAACCATCCAAAATGATCTTCTGGTCAAACGGCCTTTCCAAACCTTGAACAAAAAAGGCCCCTTGATCCTATAACATTACCTTGTGTGCTCCTAAGTGACTCTCTGTCCGTTAATGTATCCGGCGCCACCTCTGAAGTATGCACGCTTTCCAGCATCTCTTGCTTCTTTTATTTTAGGCCACAGTGCAGCTCGGGTCTCCCTGTCGGCTTTGCAGAGGTCTTCGATGAAGCTGATACGAAGTTCTTTGCAGATCGCATGATCCTTGGTCATTCTCCACAGCGCATCTCGATGCAATCTCTGAGTGAACTGGATGATGACGTGTCTTGTTTTGTTATCTTCACGTCTCCCTATTCGATGAACTGAGTCCACAATCTGGTTGATGCTCGAGGACCATGATGGTGAGATTTTAACTAGTAAATCAGCGACCGCCTGACGTATGTCTTCACCTTCTTTTTCTTTTAGTCCACGAATCCTAAGATTCCATCGACGTTTGTATCGTTCTAGCTCTAGGACACGTTCCATTAGCTCTGCGTTGTCTTTCTATACAGCCGATACATCGCGAACAGTCGATTGTAACTGCGTTTTGCAATCTTTAATTTCTGCCGCGTTGAACTCGACAGCCTTAGCAATGCTAGTCAACATGATGGAGTTATGTTGCAGCTGGGTGCCTAGTGTATCCACTTTATCAGTTAGCTGCTTTATTGCTTCCAAGACCGCATTCATACCTTCTTTCCCTTCTGTCCCCGTATCCTGCCTTTTAGCAGTTGGTGCGATCTTTAACGGTGAGAACGGATCTTTTCTTTTAGGTTTCTCGGTGGAATCCACATCCATCCTTCCAGCATACTCATGGTCGTCAGTTGTCTCATTGCTGCGGGATAAAGCCAGATTCTTTTTCTTCGACGCCATGGTGCACAATCTTTTTCGGTGGTTTAAAATACCCTTTTATTTGTAGATTCAGAAAGAGCACATTATGGCAATTTGGATAGTGAAATATTTGTTAACATGGGACAGGCCTAGAGAGCTCAAATCATGCAATGCACCCGATCCGCCATCTTGCCGGCCAATCCAATAGCATATTTAATATGTTGCTAGTACTGCATCACAGTGTAAAATATGTCACTTCCTTTTGACAGTAGGTGGCGCTATTACTTTAACTTAAAATTGTCATGTAGATATGTTCAAGGCAGGACTCTTATCAAACGTGTGAAGTTTAGGGCAGATTGGACATGGCCTTCTTCAGTAAAAACAACTTCCTGTTTCATTGCATTAGTATGCGTTAGCACTTAGCTAAGATTGCTAGCATGTTTTAAGATGTTTCTAACATGTTTATAACTCAATGGCATATTTACTATGTTGCTAGTACTGCATCACACTGTAAAACATGTCACTTCCTGTTTAGTCTCAGCCTCAGACGTCACGCCCACGGAACGTTGGCCAAACGTCTGATGCATATGGTACACTTAACTGGAAACACTTCAGGAATGTCGAAGTCGTCATCTGATTTGGTTGAATTTTATCGGATTTCTGGGGGGCGGGAGTGTCGCGTTTATTTTCGGTCCGCCGGGAAACAAAGCGCAGACGTGTGATTGCGTTTCCTACTGATTTACTCTGTGTTTTGATCAGATGTGGTAATGCAGACGCCATTGTTGTTATACGTGCACGAACAGATCAATGACTTACTACTTGTTTTCTTCTACTTCTTTGATTTTCTATGCTGACTGACTTGTTGCACGCCGGTCTGTTGTTGTGGGGACATTTCCACGCCCCGAAACGTGACGCTGAACGAAATGAACTGTAATTGGTTGTTTGACATGTCGGTCAAACGGCCTTATTGGCGGGCCTTGGCCAAAGAAAGCTGCTATGAATTCCATAGACAGTATAATAAGTGGACAGAGCCATCTCATTGGAACTTAGTTGAGACAGTTGAAGCCCATTTTTAGCGATTTTTGAGCACTTCCGTTCCTGACACGCAGACTCAAACCGACTCAAACTAAGCTTGATGACGTGAGCAACCTGTCTGACAGACGTAAATCTTCTAGTAGCTGTGCGTGAAAATTGCCAACGTTAATCTTGCAGAGACGGGGAACTTGAGCAAAGAGTTCTTTGGCGTGAGTGAGCAGGAGTAAGTATTCTGATTAATTATTAATTTGTATAGTATTTATTTTAAAATGTAACGCCAGTACGCCATATTAAGTTAATGCATACTATTAAGAAGTGATGTAAAATGATGTTCAAGAACTTGCGATATGAATTCATAGTTATTTAACCACCCAGTGATCGAATATTTTAAATATAATATAAGCACTGGGAAATTGGGCATTGGTAAATATGCTTGCTGGTCACATAATTTATTATGAACATGATTGTAACTTGATGCACATGATGTTGTATAACGTTAATAGGCGCCGAATATAACGTTAACCACAAAATGGCGTTAACTGTTATCTACACATCTACATCACAAGAGAAATGGACGAATCAGTCATATAAAAAAAGTTATTCAGTATTTCGGCCGTTACCCATACTTCATTATTTAATGAAGTAGATAAATTATTAAAGTTCGTGGATAAATGTCACTTCATATGTATTCACTTGCCACATACCGAATTATTTCCAATTCCCCAAAAACGTTGTTGAAATATTTTGTCCCGTTGCTTTTATGGACTCATTATCTATGGGCTTCTCCCTTGATGGGACGTCCCCCCGATTGCCTGCGAGCTTCTCCTTCTGTCTATACGGTAATGTCTCTATTGTGCGACAGAAAGTCGCGTGGTTATGACGCAATCTTTAGCCTGTTTTTAACAAAAACGGCTTCTACGGAGCCATAACGTAAGATACAAAGTAATGGAGCCTTTTATACATTGTCGTGTTTATTTAGAAATAAATAATGGACAAATGAAGTCTTTGGACGCCTCAGATGTAAAGTTATTCGCTGTCAAAGTGACGCCAAAATGAATGGGAGTCAATGGAATGCTAACAGCAGGTGAAGTTCTGCTACAATGGCGGCTATCCGCGAGGCTTCAACTTCCGGCTGATGGATTACCCCCTTGATGAATTCCAGACCTTCAGCCGTCAGTCTGAAGTCTGGCTACGCGAGACTACTTCCTGTTGCCAGTAGGTGCCGCTATTACTTTAACTGAAAATTGTCATGTAGATTTGTTCAGGGCAGGACTCTTATCAAACGTGTGAAGTTTGGGACAGATTGGACATTGCCTTCTTGAGTAACAACAACTTCCTGTTTCATTGCATTAGCATGCTTTAGCCCTTAGCTAAAAATTGCTAGCGAGCATAGACGTGTTCAGGACAGAACTCTTATCAAACGTGTGAAGTTTGGGGCAGATTGGACATTGTTTGTCTGAGTTACAACAACTTCCTGTTTCATGATAAAGACAGCAGACAAAACAACAGGGTAGGATGACAGTGGTAAAAAAAAAAAAAAAAAAGTTCAGTCAAATTAACTTTTATGAGTATTTAGCACTTTCTTTTTCTTTCAAGTTCACATAACTGATATATTTTAAGTAAACTGACCTGTTTCAATGTTGTAAGGTTTATGAAATTATTTAAATTTAGACAAACTTAAGTTTAACTGAAACGGCTGGGATGTCTATTTCCCAGCATGATTTGCCCATGGCACTCGAAAGGGAGAGTAAATGATAAAATCAAGTGTAATGACATTAATCTTACACACACAAAAAAATATATAAGTGTGCGATTTAGTAGTGATTAATGTTTTGTTATGCTAATTTAGAAGAATTTCTGTTAATGTTTGCTTTAGTTACCATCATGGTGACAAGTGGTGCATGCAGCTTGATTTGAGAGCAAATAGTCACTTTATATTTCACAGCAAATGCTTCTGTATAATATACTATTGCTATTATGTTAGCAAATTAATATGTTAGTAGATTAGTTTTTGACTTAACTATTAAGGGTTTTCCGTTTGGGCCTCTGACTAAGAACTCTTCTTATTTCTTGCCCATGCATCGTGGTTAGTGATGGGAAGTCTGGTTCTTTTCCACGAACCGGTTCTTTCGGAGAGTTCATTTCAATGAACCGGTTCACCAGTTCTTTTACGTCATTACGTAATGACGTCAATTCTATCATCCCGGCGGATAAATATACATTCAAATAAAGGCATTTGTAATCATAACTTCAGTTAAATAATAGTACATCGTCATAATCCTCTTAGATAAGTTTCTTACATTTACGTTTTGAAAATGAACCCTGTAGCCCTAAGGCGATGGACAAACGCGGATGTTTTACATGTCTTAAAGATCTAAAGTGAATAAACTGGTCTTCATCATTTTTATTCTATTTGTAATTAAATAAACTTACATTTCGCCGAATTCGGCCCCTCATTCAAGTCCTCGGTTCACCCGTGCTTATGTATCAGCACAGCATCAGTTGGCCAAAAGAAATTTCAGTTCTGAGACGGTTATCACGCATGCGCAGTCTCTCCAGCACATCGGTTCTCCGTATCGAACGTGTCCGCTATGGAATGCCAAAGCTGACTTAATTAAAAATAAATAAATACATAAATAAATATACAAAGAAATGTAAAAAAGCAAAAATGCATAAATAAATACATAAATAAATATACAAAGAAATGTAAAAAAGTACAAATAAATGAGTATTTATACTTTTATTTCCTTATTTATGTATAATTGTATTTTTTCACACATTTATTTATTTTTTTATTTATACATTTATTCATTTATTTATTTCCACTTTTATTTATTTCCACATTCATTTATGTATATATGTTTTTATGTCTACATTTATTTATTTTCACATTTATTTATTTCTACATTTATTTATTTCCACATTTATTTATTTATACATTTATTTATTTATACATTTCTTTGTCCGTAGGCTATGCTAATGAGGGGGGCGTGTTTAACCTCAGACATCAGCAATCGAGCTCAGAGTGGCAGTGCTAAAGCTTTGAGGCCACAGTGACACCTTGTGGTGTGTGACCAAACGAAACGCAAGAGGTGTGCGGACAATATCACATTTTAAGATGTATATCACCCTAAAGCCCGTTCACACTACAAGCGACAAAGCGACACGATACCATTCATTTCAATGGGGAGCAGGCGATTTCCGGCGACACGCGCGACAGCGATCGTTGGCGACCGGATGGGGCGTGTCTGGCGACGC
Source organism: Gila robusta (assembly GCA_030770095.1). Lineage (NCBI taxonomy): Eukaryota > Metazoa > Chordata > Actinopteri > Cypriniformes > Leuciscidae > Gila > Gila robusta. The sequence goes on from JAVALU010002400.1 coordinate 622,355, forward strand.
GACAAAGTTGAGATCTGTTTAACTTTATGCAAATGGAGAGCGACTTTCGGGAGCGACAACCAATAGGAGTGGAGCGCGCATGATCCTTCTCCACATCATTGGATGTCATTCATAAAGGCAACCAGTAGTGGGAACGCCCACTAGCGACCTCATCGCCAGCCACTGGCGACATGCAGCGACAAAGTCGCTTGTAGTGTGAACGGGGCTTAACTGTATGTAGGGTAGGCAGGCTATATAGGGTTAACACACATAGCACACATGAACAGAAACTGCACTTCAACGGGTCTGATAGCAGACACTTGGACATGGAAGCGCATGAAAGTATCCACTATTAATAACAATGTAAACGCGGTGGATAGGGCTGATAAGAGCTTGCGTTTATTGTCGATGAGACTCGCACACCAGCGCAGAACGCGGAGAGAAACCAGCGCACATTTCACTGACTCCTACGCAAGCATATTGATCAATGAGTTTGAAACGCGACTCAATACACGGTTTACATTCGCGTTTCATAATTTCGTATGCATAACAGGTGACAATTCAAATGCT
>JAVALU010002401.1:0-162186 GCA_030770095.1 Gila robusta
GTTTCATGAGTCAACTTGCTTGGTTCTAAAGCAAAATGCACACACAGATTAGTGATAATTCTGAAATGTTTACTTCTCAACTCAAACTAGCAGCAACAACAACTAAATGATTGATAAGCCATTGATGTCTGGATAAAAATGACCCCCCTCCCCATTTTAAACATTAATTATAGCCGTCCAACATTACAGTGATTCTGTCATTACAATTGAAAGCTATCAATTTTTTTAAACATTTTTTAGGCTTAAAAAATATAACAGCTTTTAATAATTTAAGTGAACTTCAAACAATCCTCACATAAACCCATAATAAATGTCATATTTACCTGTGCCCTTCCTGTCTAACAAGTAGGACATATACAGAAATTAAATAAAGTTATCAAACAGTCTGTGCTGCATAAATTATAAATTATATATAGACTAATCCTTATTAAAGCTACAAAAGTTCTATAGTCAAGAGCATTGAGTAATTTTCTCTGTTCCCCTTGTTCTTTGATAATTAGTGGCTACTGTGTACTGTCCCTTTAAGACCAGCTGCTGCTGACAGAGACGCGGATCTCACACGCGCCTCATTCTCTCAACTCTTTACGTCCATCATAAGAATGCTATTATGTTACGAAGATACTCGACAAAACGACATTTTGGCATAATTGTGTGTGTTGTTGTTCGTTCAAGCGTGAAAGAGAACTGTATTCTGGCGTGCTATCTTGTGCGCACGTGTGATACTGGCGCGCGTATTTCTGTGAGTGGACATTCACAGGCAGCGCGCACTCTTTTGTCTTGTCGTGCATGAATGGTTCAAATTTAGCATTCGCACGAATAAGAGCGGGATCATGTAACACTAGCCAAAGGATGACAAAAATAACAGATGCTGCGTTAATTGCGTTAATAGCCTCAATTTGTTTATTTCATCTAAAATCGCTGCATATTTGCGTCATATAATCGCATTGGCTTGACATCGCGATTGCGATACGATAAATCGTATATATAGGCCTATATATATATATATATATATATATATATATATATATATATACACCCGCTCTGGAATAAACCATGTCATTGTCCAGCTAAGTTCAGTTCTCATATAATGGTGTATGATTGATACAGTGTATGATTATGATTCAGGCAGCATTACAGGTCAGAAGTCAGATTTGATTGGAGCAATCAGAATATTATCCAGTTCATCTGGTTGAAGATCGGAGTCACGCCGGTATGGAGTCGAGTTTGTTGAGGATCAGTGTCGGCTGTCGTGTCGATGAGGTCTTCACAGGGGAGAGTCTAGTTCAGTGTTTCTCAACCAGTGGGTCGCGGATCATTCTGTAGGGGGTCGCGAGATTATCGGCACAGCCAGTAAGTGCGCTTCACAAAAGCCTCATTGAACAGGCTACGTTACATTAGTGAACGCATTGACGGATCAATCGGACTGAAAAGCCTTCATGTAAACACCTTAATCGCTCCTAATGAGCTCGATGTGAATAAGATTTCGATCGGATTGAAAGGGGTGGTTTATTCCTTTTCTAATCCAATCGAGAGGACATGTAAACACTTGATCGGATTGGAAACCGATACTGAAAGGACTGCGCATAGCATATGTCCTGTAATTCTATAATTCTGCTTTCACTAGCTGCGTTTACATGGTTCAATCGGAAATGAAATCAATCCGATTGATGAATCCGAACACGGTGTTTACATGAACGATAAATAAAGTAATCGGGTTGATGTGCGCGTTTATATGCCCGTTTATATGCGCGTTTATATTTATATGTTTATTTCCTATTGGTCTCTGGAACTGCCAGTCCGCTGTTAACAAAGCTGATTTCATTACATCTTTTTCAAGTCATTCAGGTCTCAGTCTATTGGCCCTCACTGAGACCTGGATCAGACCAGAGGACACTGTCACACCTGCTGCCCTCTCCACTAACTTCACTTTCTCACATACCCCCCGTCTGACCGGAAGGGGTGGTGGTACTGGTCTGCTCATCTCAAATGACTGGAAATTTGATCCTTTACCACCTCTATTTGACAACAGCTCATTTGAATCACATTCAATTACCATCACTAGTCCTATTAAAATCCATTTTGTAGTTGTATATCGTCCCCCAGGTCAACTTGGCAGTTTCTTGGAAGAGCTTGATGTGCTACTCTCATCCTTCCCTGAAGATGGTACTCCTCTCGTAATTCTTGGAGATTTTAACATCCACCTAGAAAAACCTCAGGCTGCCGATTTCCACACCCTGCTTGCATCATTCGACCTCAAACGAGTATCTACTGTGGCTACTCATAAATCAGGTAACCAATTGGACCTTATCTACACACGCTACTGCTCCACGGACAATACACTGGTCACTCCACTGTACACATCAGATCACTTCCTCCTCACTCTCAACCTCAACCTGCCACAGAACACAACACACAGTCCTCCACAGGTCACCTTTCGACAGAACCTACGCTCACTTTCACCCTCTCCCCTATCCTCTTTGGTCTCATCCACACTTCCTCCACCTGATCAGCTCTCAACACTAGATACTAACAGTGCAACTGATACTCTTCTCTCCACTTTAACATCCTGCTTGGACAACTTCTGTCCCCTTTCCTCCCGACCAGCCCGCGCCACTCCCTCTGCCCCCTGGTTATCTGATATTCTCCGCGAACATCGTACTAAAGTCAGGGGTGCAGAGAGGAAGTGGCGCAAATCGAAAGATCTGACAGACCTGGGTCTTTATCAATCCCTCCTCTCTTCCTTCTCTGCTAATATCTCTACTGCTAAACTGGCTTACTATCACAACAAAATTTTAAATTCTTCTGACTCTCGCATGCTTTTCAAAACCTTCTCCTCTCTTCTTAACCCTCCTCCTCCTCCTCCTTCATCAACCCTAACAGTTGACGATTTTGCCACATTCTTCATAGAAAAAACAACCACCATCAGTGGCCAATTTACCAATCCACAAACTGACACACACATTTTACCAGCAAACGCACACATTCTATCCTCCTTCTCTCTACTTTCAGAGGCAGAAGTCTCTAAACTCCTCCTTTCCAGTCGCCCTACTACCTGTCCGCTTGATCCTATCCCCACTAATCTACTTCAAGTCATTTCTTCCTCAGTTGTACCCACACTCACGCACATCATAAACGCCTCTCTTCACACTGGTACCTTTCCCACAGCTTTCAAGCAGGCTCGAGTAACCCCACTGCTTAAGAAACCCAATCTAAATCCAGCACATCTATCAAGTTACAGACCGGTATCTCTTCTTCCATTTGTTGCGAAAACACTTGAACGAGTTGTTTTCAACCAGATCTCCTCCTTTCTTACACAGAACAATCTCTTGGACAACAATCAGTCTGGTTTCAAAAGCGGACACTCAACTGAGACTGCCCTGCTCTCAGTAATTGAAGCTCTGAGACTGGCAAGAGCAGCTTCCAAATCCTCAGTCCTCATCCTGCTGGATCTGTCTGCTGCTTTTGACACAGTTAACCACCAGATCCTTCTGTCAATCCTAAAGATGAAGGGCATTTCAGGAACTGCACTCCAATGGTTCGAGTCTTACCTCTCAGGTAGGTCCTTTAGGGTGTCGTGGAGAGGTGTGGCATCTAAGACCCAACATCTAGCTACTGGGGTGCCTCAGGGCTCAGTGCTTGGACCACTCCTCTTCTCCATCTACATGACATCACTAGGATCTGTGATTCAGAAACATGGCTTTTCCTATCATTGCTACGCTGATGACACGCAACTCTACCTCTCATTCCAGCCTGACGATCCGACGGTAGCTGCTCGTATCTCAGCCTGCCTGACAGACATTTCTGGCTGGATGAAGGACCACCACCTTCAACTAAACCTTGCGAAGACAGAGCTATTTGTGGTCCCGGCCAACCCAACACTTCATCAAGACTTCTCCATTCAGCTAGGCTCGTCATCCATAACTCCATCAAGGTCAGCTAGGAACCTTGGGGTTGTAATTGATGATCAGTTGAAATTCACAGACCACATTGCTAGAACTGCCCGGTCCTGCAGATTTGCCTTGCACAACATTAGGAAGATCAGGCCCTTCCTTACAGAGCATGCTACACAACTTCTTGTCCAAGCACTTGTTTTATCCAGACTGGACTATTGTAATGCTCTCCTGGCTGGTCTTCCAGCTTGCTCTATCAAACCTCTACAATTGAACCAGAATGCCGCAGCCAGAGTAGTCTTTAATGAGCCAAAGAGAGCACACGCCACTCCTCTCCTCATAAAATTGCACTGGTTGCCAGTTGCCGCTCGCATTAAATTCAAGGCACTGACGTTTCCCTACAGAACAACCACTGGCACTGCTCCCTCTTACCTACGCTCATTACTTCGGACTTATGTGCCATCCAGAAACTTGCGCTCTGCTAGCGAATGTCGTCTGGTGGTACCATCTCAAAGAGGCACAAAATCTCTTTCTCGGACCTTTACCATGACTGTTCCCTGTTGGTGGAATGGTCTGCCTAACTCAACCAGAGCTTCTGAGTCAATAGCCACTTTCAAGAAATTGCTGAAGACGTATCTTTTTCGGCAGCACTTGATTCAGTAATACTAACACTTTCTCTCTCTCTCTCTCTCTTTCTCTTCTATTCTATAAAAAAAAAAAAAGAAAAAAAACTGCACTAAAATTAAACTGAGAGGGGTTATAGCACTTACGTATTGTTGCCCTACTGTTAGTTTAACTGCTTCTATTGTTCTCATTTGTAAGTCGCTTTGGATAAAAGCGTCTGCTAAATGAATAAATGTAAAATGTAATGTAAATGTAAAATATGCCACAAGATTCAAATCGGAATTGATTTTTTGTCATGCGCACACTGCACGAATATGCCGCTGTTCGCGCATAACTATTCTCCTCTATTAGGCTACATAACTATTCTCCTCTATTGGTTCTTTATTTTTTTTAAACAGCAGACTTAATATTTATCCATCTCTGGTCATGATTTGGAGACGATGAGCATGAACCGCTTTGCCGTGCTGCTTATATTGATCACGCAGTAAAACCCCGCGCCCAAAACTAGTCGTCTATGGATGATAATCTTAAACAAGCACTGGTGGGACGTTGTCCTGCTTCACTTCACAGACGCTGAGTGAAATGAGAATTTTTTAATAACGGAACACTCATTTTATATTCACTTTATTCATCAGGAAGAACAGCTCGTTCCGTGCGTCATACGTCATTACGCTATTTCAACGTCTTTGCACATGCGCAGTCCTTTTAGTTTCGGTTTTCAATCCGATCAAGTGTTTACATGTTCTCTCGATCGGATTACAAAAGGAGTAAACCACCCCTTTCAATCGGATCTAAATTTCAATCGGATCGAGCTCAATCGGATCGATTAAGGTGTTTACATGAAGGTTTTTTAGTCCGATTGAGCCGTCAATCCGATTATAAGTGTCCATGTAAACGCAGCTACTCACTCAGCATCTTTGAAGTGGAGCAGGACAACGGCCCACCAGTCCTTGTTTCAGACTCTCATCCACAGACGACTGGGGCATTTGTACTGCGTGATAAATATAAGCAGCGGCACAATGGTTCATATGGTCATTGTCTCCAAATTATAACCAGAAATGGATACATATTAAGTCTGCTGTATAAAACAAAAAAATAACCAATATAAGAGAAACGTTATTATGCGCAAACATCAGGAAACTGTGTATTCTTACTCTATCTAAACTCTGTCTAGTATCTGTAAAACCACATTTTTTCCATCTTAAAAATATATCTAAATTACATCATATGCTCTCAATTAAAAATGCAGAACAATTCCCAGACAGCAACATAGTGTTGGGTCAGATCCGGCCCACATCCGGTCTGTGTGGAGTCCAGGTTACCAGATGTGGGCCGACACTATGTTGCTGTCTGGGTTAGTTCATGCATTCATGACATCAAGGCTAGATTATTGTAATGCTCTACTGGGTGGTTGCCCTGTTTAATACATAAACTACAGCTGGTCCAAAATGCGTCCGCTAGAGTTCTTACCAGAACCAGGAAGTATGACCATACCCAGTTCTGTCAACACTGCATTCATTGGCTCCCTATTAAACATTGTCAACATTTTTAAAGTATTGCTGATTACTTACAAAGCACTAAATGGTTTAGCTCCGCAGTACTTGAGCGAGCTCTTAACGCATTATAGTCCTTCACGTCTATTGCGATCTCAAAATTCCGGCCAGTTGATAATACCTAGAATATCAAAATCGACTGTTGGCGGTAGATCCTTTTCCTATTTAGCACCAAAACTTTGGAACAATCTTTCTAACATTGTCCGGGAAGCAGACACAGTCTGTCAGTTCAAATCTAGACTAAAAACACATCTCTTTGGCTTAGCATACACATAGCACACTATAGACTTCTATAATTCAATGTTAGGCTGCATAGTTTAGATCAGCCGGAACCGGGAACACTTCCCATAAATCCTGATGTACTCGTTACATGATAAGAAGGATGGCGTCTACGCTAATATTGTCTCTCCGTTCATCCCAAGGTTTACTGCAGTCCGCCGGATCCAGGCTGTATCCGGATCTGATGAAGGACCTGCGCCTGGACACGACGACAATGCAGTCCTGAAGTGTCAACTTGTCTCTCCCTTGTGAAGGCCTCCTTCCCTTTACCTCTGTACTGATAAAACGTTGTCGAGATAATTCCGACTCACGTGGCTACGCGGAAGCGATAAAAATTCAAAAGTTCACATTCAAAAAAATTCTCAGAGCCAACAGGCACTGTTTTATGCAATTGAGCGGCCGGATCGCATTAAATAATTTTCGGTTAGAATGGTGTCGTGTTAGCGGCCCCTAAGTTAATAACTAATGATCGTTGCGACGGAAGTGAATCAATCAAAACTAACTTTAGCTGGACAATAACTTTATTCTAGAGCTGCTGTAAAGGCAAAACAATCTCTGTTACTTTCATTTCCTATTACCACTGTAAAGCTGCTTTGAAATGGTCCATATTGTTAAAAGCGCTATATAAATTAAGGTGACTTGATTGACTTGATTAAATTAAAATATGGTTAATTAAATATGTAAATATTCATATGCCTATATACAAGTCGTAGTAAGGTAATATTCACCAGTGTATTGAAGCAATGTGATTTTTTATTTTTTTTATTTGCTTTACCCTTGAGGCTCCCCTAGAAGAGGGGCTCTGGTTATAACATTGATCCACTGGAGGCAAGTTTGCAGAACCCAAGTGCAGTTTAATATTATTCAGAAACAAGATCAAACAAAGAAATGGCATGAAAATCCATTGAAAAACAAAAACATGAACATGGCACTTATCAACAGTGATTACACAAAACAATACTTGACAAAGACACATGGAAACCATGAGGGCTTAAATACAGACTACTAATGACTAAACAAGAAACACCTGTGAACATGATAGAGAATTAACCAATGACACTTGACACAAAAGACTAGAAAGCACATAGCAGCATCACATGAGAATCACATGACAAGACATGAAACATGTCATATCAGTCTTTTTTCCCCATCTGTCAAAACACAGTTTCTCGTCATGTTTTAAAGTGCCTGTTATAAAGAGTATTGGTCATTTTTCTGTTCAGAGTGTTGTAAAATCTATAGTTGAGAGATGATCAGCTGTCAATCTGTCCATTAATGATTCTTGATGGGTAATCTTGTTGGACTTCTCACTCTTCTTTGACTGTTTTTAAATATCAGTTTTGATAGACTGATTGAGTACTTTGTTACTCTGTAAATCAGGTTTATCTAGAGAAGAAGTCAGACTGTGAGGTTCATAATAAGCAGGGCAGGAAGAAGCTCTTACGCTACAAACTATACACACAGAAAACAACTGGCCACTCGCACCCACAAACTATTAGTCCACCGAGAGACCAAAACATGTTTCTGGAGAAGAGCGACCACAGGTTTCAGTTTGACTCAGATGAGCTGCCAGTGTCACACCTCAGCAAGAGAGATGTGAGAGGAAAGACTGTTTTTACTTTTTTTTTTTTTGCCATTCAGGACAACTGAGAATTGAATTATTACAGCTAGTTATTTGAGCAAACATCTATTTTACCGTGAAAATAATATTTTGTTTGACTCTTATACTTTGCATATTTAATGTAGGTAGTTGTTCTTGTAAATGCTAAAAATTAAGAATGTTTTCTACCATTAGGAACAATTCAAGTTCCAAAAAGACCCAGTAAAACATTTATATATAATTATTTATAAGACATTTTCTCTCTCTCTCTGTGTGTGTGTGTGTGTGTGTGTGTGTGTGTGAGAACTAGGAGGGTCTTCAAACAGTTGTGGGAGGATTCACACACCAGATTAATAGTTCCGCTCAAATCAGTGTGATTTTGTTTCAGCAGAGAGTCTTTATAGATCAGACCATCAGTAAACCGCTGGAGAAAATGTTCCCCGTGTGTGTTTTGTTCTGTTTGTGCTGGTGCCGTCTGACTGGTAAGTTAAATATATTTTTATGGCTCAATGTCATAACAGGCTGATGACTTTCACTTTCAGTTCACAGAAAAATCAAATATGTTATTCGAGTACTATTTCAGATTCAGGTCTGTGTTTGATTCTCTATTTAAGTGCTCTTAGTCCCACAGTCATGGAAAATAATGGAAATTACTGTAGTGAATTACAATTTCTCAGGCTTTTTTTTTTTTTTTTTTTGCACTGTTATGAACATCTTAATTTTAAAGATGAAATGAAAATCATCTGAAGCGATCTGTAAAAAAAAATAATTCTTAAATTAAGAAAGAAGAAGCAATTTTTCTGGATGTTCTTCACTATTACAAACATTTGTAAACCTTCATCTGTGTAAAATCTGTCCCTGTACATCCGTCAGGTGTGTTTGGTGAATCATTATCAGTGATGGAGGGAGATTCGGTCACTCTGAACACTGATGTTCCTGAAATACATGAAGATGATGATATTCTGTGGACATTTGGAGCTGAAAACTCTCTGATAGCTGAAATCAGTAAAGCTGATGAAATCTTCTCCACATATGATGATGTTTCTGATGGGAGATTCAGAGACAGACTGAAGCTGGACAAGAAGACTGGATCTCTGACCATCACAAACATCAGAACTGAACATACTGGAGATTATCAACTAGAGATAAGGGGAATGACTCTGTCATCAAAAACATTCAATGTTTCAGTCTATGGTGAGTATTGAGGTTACATGTAAGGAATAACTGATGACAGTCTGTTGAATTACAGTTTTTCTGAATTGCTAAAACACATTTCTTGAAACCATCATTCAATTTCTCAAAACCTTAAACACAAAACCAAATTTTCAAACCACATTCAGAGAATCTCTGACTGTTCTGGCAAAATCAAACAATTGCCTAAAAACCGTTTTATCTGTGCTCAAAATCAAACAATGCTCTCAGATCATACACACACGAGTCAATATTATAAACACGACAGATCATTTGTTAGACATACATCAAAAAATGGAGAACACAGAAAGCACGCAGTTACAGAAAAAAAGTATATTGTGACAAAGTAAAAAAATTTTGCAATTACGTAAAAAATTATAGTAATGACAACTTACTGGATAATATGGATACTGTATGCCAGTGGTTCTCAACTCCAGTCCTCGGGATCCACTGCTCTGCACATTTTGTATGTCTCCTTATTTAACACACCTGATTCAGATCATCAGCTCGTTAGGAGAGACTCCATGAACTGAACTGAGTCTGTCAGATAAGAGAGACGTACAAAATGTGCAGAGCAGTGGGTCCCGAGGACTGGAGTTGAGAACCACTGCTGTATGCACTGCAAGTATAGTATTGTACTGAATATTGAATAGTATTGAATGTCTGTATATTCAGCACTTGTATACTGTGAAAATACAGTAGCTAGTCCAAAATACAGTAGCTAGTTCAATCCGGATTAAAATAACAGCGTTCCGACGGCATTGCGGCAACAACACTCCAGCTATACCACAACAACTCTCCTCCAACGCAATGTAAAATGGCCTCGCCCTTATTAAGTATTCTCGGAGGAGGGGTTTATGTAAATATTGGGGTTACTGACGTCAGGAACCCTGGAGGAATGTCGTGTAGTCGCTACCGGCCGTTTGCTGTAGTTCTTAGAAATTGATTTCTTTAAAAGCAAATATCTCCGTTTGCTTTGAACTTTGAGCGCTGTAACTTTGCAGATTTTGTTTATGCTCAAACAGCAACATTACACACTAGCTAACGTTAGAAAAGTGAAATCGTGTTTTACCACCGCTTTAACAGAGAGAGAGAGAGAGAGAGAGAGAGAGAGAGAGAGAGAGAGAGAGAGAGTTTCCCTGAAAATAATTGAAGCCTCAGAACGTTCGTAGTATAAATATAACACATTCTAAAATGATTAAACATATGACATACATTGTTATCCATATGTATCTTTATTCTCTCATGTTTTCCAGCTCGTCTGCCTATTCCTGTCATCATCAGTAACTCTTCACACTGTTCTTCATCATCATCATCATCATCACACCAGAATTGTTCATTGGTGTGTTCATCAGTGTTGAATGTGAGTGATGTGACTCTCTCCTGGTACGCAGGAATGAGTGTATTGTCCAGCATCAGTGTGTGTGATCTCAGCATCAGTCTCTCTCTACCTCTGGAGGTGGAATATCAGGATAAAAACACCTACAGCTGTGTGCTGAACAATCCCATCAGCAACCAGACCACACATCTGGACATCAACACACTCTGTCACACATGTGCAGGTACCACAGCACTGATGATATTATTGACCCTCAGTCAGCCTCCAAATAAGCTCCATCATTTTCTGTTTTGCAAAATTATGATAAGTTTCATCTTGTTGAAAATCTTATTTTATCATTGTTTTTTTTATTTATTTAGAAGTCCACGACCACTGTTGTGGTTCTACTGAAGCTGCGATCCGATTGGCTCTCTCTGCTCTGGTGGGCGTGGCTACAGTGGCTTTTCTGCTTTATGACATCAGATCTACAAGACGAGACAAGAAACTGATAGATCCATCATAAATATTGTGAAATATCGTGAAGTTTTAGTCTGCAAAGTTGAAAAGATATATGCAAGGATTTAAATGAAAATAGTTATCAAAATCAACAGGAGGTTTACATTTAGGTGCAAATTGATTTATCAAGTTCATAATTTTTTTTATTATATATATATATTTGTAAAAAATAAACAACACTGTTTGAGGTGAAATATAATGAGACACAGGTATACAATTTATGTAGGAGAAAGAGTCACAGTGGCTTCGCCAGTTTCTGCAACTTTCATTTTTATAATTGATACTTTGCGCCAGATTCCCAGGATGTGACGATTTTGTTCTCTCAAAAACATGGGATAGAGACAGTGCATTTTGCACATGTTTTATGTGATATTCCTGAATGTTTCATTTGGTTTATATTGTATTAGTTTAATCACATTCATTTTATAATACATTTTTGTTTATGGTTTATATAGCCTATTTTAAGTTGTTTTTAGATATCAGGTCTGTATCATGATGGTAGTTGAACTAACTCCGGGTTACAGGATTAGTTTCGAGAAAACCAAACCAAACCAACCAGGCTTTGTTGGTACCATGATGCTGATCATCAACTTTCTCTGTCAACTCAGGCTTTGATGAGTTTAGGAGTTTAGGAGTGACATCAGTAGCGATCAGCCAATCACACGCTGAGAAAGAGTGAAACTGAGATTCAAAGCAGCGATTCACTTCTCTCTTCTGCAGAATATTACGAGAGTAAAAATTATCAAGAACTTAAACAAACTTACACAGCAGGAAGAAAATAGCGGTCTATGAAAGAGGACCACTAAAAGAAAAAGTAAAATGTTGTGAGTTTATACAGTTGATAAATAGCTTTATCTATTGATTCTAAAGCGCATTTATATTACCTTTATATATTTATTCCTTTAAACTGTGCTTAAAATTAATTGATAAACTAAAATCATACAAAATTAATATTCTAAATAAGCATTACTAAAAGCAAGAAGATTTTGTCTTTTAAAATCATTTGCTATGTAGTGACCTTTAATTTGGAGTGGAAACTAAACTGAAACATGAATCGAGTGTTTCCATCTTCCTTATTATCACAAAGCATTGATCGTATAATTCCAGCAAGAAGAGTAAATGCTACAAGCAGATTATATGTGATTTAAATGCAAATCATGTAGTACTTTCTTTATTGTATTATGGCGAATAAGCACCACCTGGAGGACACTTTATACGCTTAAACTATCAAATTATGAAATCACATAAGTTGGGATGTTTAGATGATCACATTACTATTTTCTGTGCTTTCAGTAACATAATTTAATATTCCATAACTTTCCATAAAAAGGTAAGTGCTTATCATTAATCATTGTGTGTGCAAAGCATTTAATTATAGGGAACCCAGTTTGACCATAAAGAACGACGATCCGTTCAATGAAGACCAGAAGTCAAATCTGAAGTTCATTTAGTTTACTGACAGTAGAAAATAGTACAAAGTATGATCCATCCTCAAAATAACTGAAGACACGGATAAAAACAGTTCTTATAGGCACACGGATGATCAGCTGACGTCATTTCTACATGTTCTGATACATTAACAGTACAATATCTGAACATGGTGTTTGGCTCTTCACACAAATGTGGACAAAATCTTTGACACAGTTCTCATGTTATTATCATAAGAGTAAAAGGCGAGTGCGTTTACACACTATAAGATCAAAAAATAGCCAATATTCTTTCTTAGAGTCACAGAAAATCACAGTACATCCACACAGAGTGAACTTGAGCTTATATAAAAACACACTGATACATCATCATAATTTAACATTATAATGACCAGTGGTGCTCATACAGCCAACATGAGAACAGGAAAAAATAAATTAGCACAACACATTAAACTCTAGCCTATAGAGGCTCGTACATTGATCACATGCCTCGAAACGTACAGAAAATGTGATTCTCTTCTCGTGAAAGAGTCAGCTTGATTAAACTCTCGCTTCTGCCCAAGATTAAGAGATTAAAGAATATAAAGTACATAAGTGCATTTAAACAGCAAGAAGAAACTATCTTGCGATAACTGTGCAAGGGAAAGTTGTGAAGTTAGTTTAAATAGTTTATAATATGAACATGTATGCTCACATATACAGTCTTTTTTAAAGCTTTATCTACCGATGTCAAATCTTATTTATATTACATATAATCTGTATATATTTATATTCATTTAAAGTAGATGCTTGATAAAAATTTTTTTTTTAAATTGGCCCAGTTTCACAGACAGGACTTAGATTAAGCCAGGATTAGGCCTTAGTTCACGCTGTAAATCCAAAAAAGTTGGCAAAACTCAAATTTAAGGCAATCAGTTGCCTCCAATTTTTTAAGTTAAGAAATTCAAAGTTTAAGTAAGCAGAACTGGCAGATTTTTATTTTGTATTTACACATTTTAACTGTTCTTACCTTCAAATGTTTGAGTACACTTAATACATTTAACTTAAAACTTTCATGTAATCTCAATATGAACACTTTTATTAGTATAAATTTAGCTAGCTTTACAAGCTAGTTTGCTAACATACTAATTTATAAACATGTTAACAATAGTATGTTATACAGTAGCACTTTCTGTATGAGTGCAGCAATATAAAGGTTTTACTTTCTCTCAAATCAAGCTGCATGCACCACTTGTCACCATGATGGTAACTATCCTAAAACCAACATTAACATAAATTCGTCTAAATTAGCATAACAAAACATTAATCACTACTAAATCTCCCACTTAACATTAATCTTGCACTTAATCTTAGCAGTTACTCTCCCTTTCAAGTGCCATTGGCAAAGCATGCTGGGAAATAGACATCCCAGCTGTTTCAGTTAAACTTAAATTCATCTAAATTAGCATAACAAAACATTAATCACTACTAAATCTCCCACTTAACATTAATCTTGCACTTAATCCACCAGAACTGGCTTCATGACACAGGCCCCTGATCTCTTGATTCATTTGATTGCTTGATGATCAAATGAATTAATTACAAAACGAGTGCATATTTCATCTTTGGGAGCCGGGCTGAATGAGTAAACACTGTTACTGAGTTCCTGACACGGGTCAGACCCTCAGTCACCTCTCACATACCAAATACAGTAATTACCTGTAACATAAACATCAGAATAGATGCAAAACTATGATTCCCTATTCATTTTATAATAAAAGAGAGTACTGGACTGTAAACATACACTTTCATAATTGTTTTACAGCTCAAAAACACAAGCTCACTTTCCCATTAGAGGTTTTGTTAATGGAAATGGTGGAGGTTGATTAACCCTGATGTGCTGGGATCCTCTCAGGTCATGACATCTGTTTTCTTGTTCTGTAAGAAATAATGAATCACAGAAGATAAAGACAGAGAAATTAACACAGTGTCATTTAAAAGTTATAAAAACTCAGGAAATCAGCACATGTGTCATCTATTCGTGAACAAGACTCTGTTTGAAACTCTCGTTGAAAAAGTCAGAATTTTCTACAAGGACACTACACTAATACAGTATCTTCTATCTAGTACAAGCTCTTGCATGTTTTTTTTCCCTGCTTTTGAAAATAATTTCAAACACAATACAAGCAATGTTTTCCTCTCACTATAATATCTGTAGGTGATACTTGCCATTTCTGGAGATCCTGCAGCGATAGTAAATCACACCAACACCAACACCAGCAACAGCAAGTGCAGCCACCAGCAGAACAGCAACAGCTATTTCTGTTAAAACAACTGAAGACGAACCTGAACCTAGATCAGCGAAAGACAGACAGTCAGTGAATCTGTCAGATTGATCTAGAACAAACACAATGAGATATCAGAAGGTCTGAGAGAGTACATGTGAATCTCATTCAGTTTAAAGTAAATCATACAGTGATGTCAGAAGTACAGATGCTTTGGTACCAAGGCATCAAGGGACTAAAATAAAAAGATGTAACGATAACATCTTTCTTTATATTACACTGTAAGAGTGGTTTTCCTTCCTTATGACTAAATGATACTCACCAGTGACAGTGACACTGAAGCTCTTAATGCTGGTGATGTTAAGCCGCTGCCGCTGCTGTTGATCTGTAGTGTGTATTCTCCAGAGTCTTCAGTTCTGATGTTTGTGATGATCAGAGATCCAGTCTGATGATCCAGCTTCAGTCTGTCTCTGAATCTCTCTTTACACTGAACATCTGTACAGATCTGACTCTGATCTCCAGTGATTTCAGTGATGACAGTATCATTGAAATACCACATCATCACATCATTCGTTTTTATTACACTAGGATTTAAAGTGACAGTTTCTCCCTCTTTCACTGACTTTCTCCTCATTTTATCTCGTTCAGCAGCAGAAACACCTGAAACACAAACCAACAGATAATTGGAGGATCTTTTTGGGAAAGAGACTCTATAACAAGAACAAATTATGAAATGATTGTGCATGTTAATTTCCTAGATCTTGGAAAAATCTACAGAAATAACTTTAAACAATAAAATAAAGTCAAGTGAATTGTAAGAAATATATCTCTTTATTCATAAAACTTTACAAATTAGAAATTTCAACTGAAATTGCTGGATTAAAAATATTTAAATTACTGCATTATATTTTCACTAAACACTTACTAAAAAAAATCTCAAATATTTTATTGTGATCGTATGACACAAATTGACAAACTGACTGTCAGTCTGAAAGCAACATTTATCCATATTTTGTGCTAATAAACACAATGCATGTACTTATTTTAAATCAAATCCCCATCAGTTTGAACCTTGGTGAACTAATAAACAATGAGTATGAAATAACAGGAATTTAAACAGATGAAAAGAAAAGGTGGTCAGAAATGCTACGATGAGAAAATGAATGGCTCACCAATGGACAGACAAATCAGTTTAAAATAATTTTGTACTTCTTATTTTTATTTAAAAAATATTTATTTATTTTCTATTTTAAATAGAAAAGGCAACTCTGCATAATAAGCACATTAATGATGTGATTTAAATGCATGTAACCTGAATTGAAACATTCGTAAATGACTCACCAAGAACAAATACAATGAAGTTTGTGCGTCTGTTGATCTTCATAGATGGAAGATAATCTCCATCATCTGTGTTTCTGGTGTTTGTGATGGTGAGATCGCCTGTGTGATGATCCAGCTTCAGTCGGCCTCTGAAACTCTCAGTAACTTCTTTACACTTAACATTTGTACAGATCTTACTCTGGTCTCCACTGATTTTAGCAATTTGAATGCCATGAAAATACCACACAATTCTGTCATGTGTGCTTATGGTATTAGTATGTAGAGTGAACGAATCTCCCTCCATCACTGACACGGACACTATGTCAACATTAGATGCACCTGAAGAAGAGATAAACAAGTTCATTATAAATCACTTGCTGGATAGTAGGACTAGGAATGTTCTGTGAAAATGTTTTTTTTCTTTCTACATTGTGAGTAGAGAAATATGTCTGGATTCATAATGTAACATGTAAACAAACAGCAGAAGAACATCATTAATTTACACATTTACTCCTCAGACAAACATACATGAGTAGGGATTGGGGCTAAAGATAGAAAGTTTCTGTAATAGGCCCCTTCTGTCTAGTCTTAAGTTAATTTAGGGTTTTTCACAGATTCGTATTACAGAAGCAAATCTTAAGTAGATTTAGGATTCTTATCCTATCTTACGAAATCTCATCTTATCTGTAGTTATCTTGGAGATGGAGAAATCTTACTCCATCGAGTTTGGTAATCAACTCTCGGGTCTGTTACCAAGCAACCAACTACACGCAAGCAGCTGCGGTGTGACATGGCATCTGACGGACGCAGAGAAGCCAATGGCACGTCACTATGCGTATTGGCACATCCGGTCTTCATTGGCATGTGCCAGTGGACAGTGGCATGTGTTGAAGATTTTATTATTTAGAAACTAAGTAATTTAGCCTTATAAGAATACACAATTATTTCTTGTATGAGTTCTGTCTAGGTGACTTTGAAAGCTGCAAGACCTTCTGTAAAAAAGATCCTGAATGTCAGTTCTATTCTGAAAGGTCACATGGTACAAGCTATTTACCCAAAATATCTATAAGAATGTATGACCATTTTTGGAAGGGATCAATGGCATATATGTGAGGAGCTGAGGACTCTTCTGGAGTGATTAACCTGCAGGAGTCACTCGGCTTTGTTAGAGCGCGCTGGAAGGCCGGAGGGCCAGAGCGTTAGAGCGCCGTTCTATGGAACGGAACGGCGTTCGAAAATAAAGTCTAATTATTTCTGGCATCAAAGATCTCTGCGAAGTTATTTACAGAATAATTGAAACCACTTCACATGTGTCACTGACATTATCGCGACACACTGACAGACACTGACGTGACACCTGACTGACACCGAGTTGCGGAACATGTCACCGTATGTTGTGACACCTCCAGTGATTGACAGATTAATCGAGCACCTATACTGACATAATTGTGACACAAAATCCGAAATAAATATCAAATAAACGCATTAAAGTCAGTAATATTTTTTCAAACGTGTTATTTGTGTCACGTCTGTATTTGATTTGCATGTGCCTCTGAATGTTTTGTAATACCTGCTACTTTATGTTTATAAAGTCACAAATTGCCCATTCTAGGAAAGACACAAAATAAATCTATCATGGGTCACTCCGAATAACGTATTAACAGTCGTGTCCGTTACTGTAAACCTTTATTTTCGGTGTCAGAGTGTCGTGATAATGTCAATGACACATATGCCACTATCCACTGGCCAGGGGTGTAGCATCAAATGTTGGGCCCCAGTCACAGATCCAAGGGGGTGGGCTCCTTACAACACCACAATATATATCAATATATCTTTGTTGGCTCCACCTTAACCGAGGGCCCGTTACTCAGTTCCACTATTACCCCCTGTCTGACATCCCTGTTGGATGTGTCAATATGCATAGTGACGTGCCATTGGCTTCGGTGCATCAGATGCCATGTCACTTAATGTTAATACCGCTACTGGAGAAAAAAAAAAAAAAGGAGATTGGAGAAACAAAATAAGTGGTGCTTTTTATTAAGTAAAGTTTTGATAAGCTTGGTAGAAAAGGCAAAGCCTAATCTTTTTATTTCATAGGAATCTGTAATTATTTGTCAGAGTTTTGTCATCGAAGTGCAGGACATCATTTGGGTGTTCACAAGTCTTTCCACCATCAAACATCGCTGTTCTTCATGTTGTATCATTAATAAATGTGATGCCATTCTCAGACAGGGCTATTATTAAGTGATTTTTACAGTTGGCTTTCATATCATTTTTAAGTTAGTACACTAGAGTTAACCAGGAGTCAGGATGCTTCTGTAATACCCTTTTCTGTAGTTAAGATTATGCACTTAAGAAATGTCATTTTGTAATAGCTTTTGTCCTAAATGAGGTCCTAACCGAAATTCCCATGGTTAACAAACAGATAAGATATGATTCTAAAGTTAGGATATTTTTGTAATGCACCCAGATCTCAATTTAAGACTCAAGATAGAAAGTGTAAGTGTACACCCCTGATGAAAATCCCTTCACAGGACTGGAAAAGTAGCTTATACTTTACATTTGTCCACCAGATTAGGACTATTATATATTTCATGTTTTCATTCAGTGTTATACTGGTTTTATTTATCAAATTCTCAAAGTTTTGCGTTTCAACTTTCATTCGACACAGACTGGTCTGAGCAGGTTCTCCAGCAGGTAAAACGTGTCTAATGACTTAAGTCATCTTGGTTTTCATTGTTGACAGGAAGATGAAATGTAAAGAATATAATAGTAATGAAAATAAGCGTCTTACCATGCACGAGTAATGCGAACACAAAAACCAAAGACATATTTTTCACCATATTCCTTCCGGTGAATGAAGACGCGATCATCTCGACCATCTATGATCTCGACGCTTCCTCGTTCCCTCTTCGCTCCTCCTCCGTGTGGTGAAACCAATCAAAGACAGCCATCTTGAGAGCAGGGATGCACAGGTGTATCCTATGCTTTTACTGTCTATGATCCTATGCTGAAGATATGGCGCCATCAGTTCTTTAATTGCTCTTGCGGTAATAAACAGCGCTTTAAGTAGTGATGAGAAACCGAGGCTTTCTGAAGCATCTGAGGCTTTCATCAAATTGTGCCGATTGAGGTTCATTACTCGAAGCTTTTAACACACTGCGCATTAGCGACATCTGGTGGTCACACTTGTTTTCTCCACCATATCTAACAAATCACCGCAGAGCAGAAGGAGAACGTGACTAAAGCTTAGAAGTCCGTGACACACAAGTGTGGGATCAAACCGAATTTTACAATGCTTTTACAGTGCTTAAGAAGCAGATTAAAATATGCATAGATGTGATGTCAAAATCTAAAAATAACAAAGCAATTAAAACAACTGCAATATGCTCTTCATTTAACATTTTCATATAAAAAGTATCTATTTATGCTTATTCAACAATAAATAGCCTATGCACTCTCTCTGTTCTTTTTTCCCTTTTCTTTCTTTTTTGAACTTTCTATTGTGTTAAGCTTGTGATATGTTCTTCTGATGTAATATGAAAGTTACCCTTGTACATGCTATTTGTTGAAAATAAAGCATAAACAAAAGAGTGGGATCAATACAGTTCTATCTAATCTCATCTAAATTAATTTGTGCCAATGAGACCAAAACTCATTGGAGTAGCCTGGTCAACGGATTCACATATTGATCAATAATATAAAATATATAAGTATGTGGTCATAATTATAGTAATTGTAATTTAAAAAAAATATTTTGGGTGTTCTGTTTTAAAAAAATGTAAATGATGTTATAAGGAAGTGAAGTGTTAAATAATTTAAATAATGCCTCCTTGATAATCATTTCCCTTTTTATGCATTTGATGAGGTCACAAGTGGTGAAAAGTGAAGCCAAAGCGTCTCGATCGGCCCCCCGGTGCCTGGTCCCAGTATAGGTCATAAACCCCTCCATCCCCATAAAGTCTAATGGTGCGTTCACGTGCTATGGAAAATATGATATTTTTCACTTGTGAACTGGTATTTACCAGTGTGTTGCGTTCAAGTGCTTTTGTGATATTTTCCACTTGTGAACTCGTATTTACCTGTGTGTTACGTTCAAGTGCTTTTGTTGTCGTAATGTGGTAAAAAGATGGAGATCCAGACCTGTTATTTAGCTAAAACTATTTTAGATTGCTTAAGTCATCTGCTACAGCAAAAAGATGATTTATCAAAACTCAAAGCTGCGTTCACACCAAACGCGAATAGAGCGAAATTTATCGCTATTTAGAGTTTTATTTGTTTTTATACCGTGTAAATTTGTGCACCGAACCGTGACACTAACAGTAGCAAAAAACGTTTAGTTGTGTACAATGCTTTAAAAAATGTTTTTTTTAAATAAGTTTGATCTTAGTTCGTTATTTGATGCTTTAAAAACGGGAATGTGACGTCTTGACTGACAGCTGTGATTGATTGACAGCTTATCTTAGCGAAGTTTTCACTAAGGCACAAACATACTTTTTTGGGGATTTTCAGGAGGAGATTGGAGCTTCAACTTGTATTTCTACATGTCCAACTGTTTATTTCACACAGTAAACTTTGTACTAACCGTTTCTGCGGGAGTGATCAGCGTTCACTATTGTGCAGACTCGGGATCAGCGTTCACTATTGTGCAGACTTGGGATCAGCGTTCACTATTGTGCAGACTTGGGATCAGCGTTCACTATTGTCCAGACTTGGGATCAGCGTTCACTATTGTGCAGACTCGGGATCAGCGTTCACTATTGTGCAGACTCGGGATCAGCGTTCACTATTGTGCAGACTCGGGATCAGCGTTCACTATTGTCCAGACTCGGGATCAGCGTTCACTATTGTGCAGACTCGGGATCAGCGTTCACTATTGTGCAGACTCGGGATCAGCGTTCACTATTGTGCAGACTCGGGATCAGCGTTCACTATTGTGCAGACTTGGGATCAGCGTTCACTACTGCGCAGACTCGGGTCAGCAGAGAATTGCAGAGCTCCTCCTGCAAACATTTCCACATTGTTATGATGATCAGATGCTATGCTTTATTTAAAAAAAAAAATGCTTGTAAACTGCAGATAATGTGGCCAATTATGTTGAGATAATGCAACAAATCATACAAGCAGAATAAGCCACTCCATTAATGATGTTTTATTAACAAAGTTCGGGAGGAGCACGCTCAAATAATTGATCCAATTATCACATCATTCCAACCAGCTGTCGGCAATCAGTAATCAACATGTCTATCCAATCAGCTTGATTTGGAGACCTATATATACACTCATTTGACTCACCAATGTTCCTCGACAGTTTTTCAGCATCCCTCCACCACCCCGTCTCCTCACACTCGCTAGTGATGGGCAGATCGAGGCTTCGTGAAGCAATGAAACAGTCGAAGCAAATGTGCCATTTTGTTTCGAGGCTTCGAATCAATCCGAAACCCGTCTCCACGGTGACACCTAGTGGTCACTTGCAGGTGTTGATCTGAAACAACCTTTACAAAGAGCTAATAAAAAAAATGTGTTGGGGTTTTTTTTTTATTATTGTATTTTTGTAATATATGAAGCTTGTAACCTGTAGTCTCTTCACATTGCATAATGTGATTTTGGTCATGAAAAATGAATATTAATAAAAATAAATCAAGCCACAATGTCTCCCTTTCTTATAGATTTTTATTCAAAAATATTAATTTCTCTGCTGTTGAAGGACTCAGCCTACTTCTTTTTTTACAGATAATTTCTCCAGCCTTTGAAAAAATTCTCTCACAAGGGACACTTGTTGCTGGCATACAAAGATATTTTTTAGCTAGGACATACAAATGAGGAAAGATTACTGCTCTCTCTTTCCAGTAAGTTAGAGGATCATGAGTTCTGGGCAAAAACGCATCGCTGAGGTATTTTTTCACTTCCACTGTGGCATCAGCTGTAGGATTGTGTATCATCTGGGTCTCACGGATACGATTGTCAAAATGTTCCTATAAACTGTCTTGTGTTTCAACTGGTGTTGATGATGATGGGCCTGATGTTGACATTTGTGGTTCTGAATTAAAAGAAAACGGCAATTAGTAACAAATCATAAACTGACAACACATATGAAGTATAAATTTCATGAATCACATTACATAAGATAACATAGACTGAAACTCACCAGGAGTTGTGTTTGAACGCATCAGTGAAGCACACTCCAGTGTGATGTGCTTTTCAGCATCCAGGGCTTTGGCAGGATTTCCAAAAGCCACATTTTTAAACCTTGGGTCCAGCAGTGTAGCCAGTGCCAAGGCTCTAAAAGTCTCGTACCCTCCACATCTGGAGTGCAGACCTTCTTGTAGATGTGAGCCTATGAGCCAACACAAGAGAAAACCATATTAATTAAAATAATGACAACAATATGAGAGTTATGGCCAATTACACGTATGGTCATAGTGTCCTACCTAATTGTACAGTTGATTCCTGCGTTGCATTTCCTTTTTTCTGTGCAAGCTTGTGCTGCAACATCCTGTACAATGGTATGAGCTTTGAAGCAGACACTCTCTGTTCCTCTGACATCTCTGTTGTTGCTAGTTTGAATGGTTGAAGAAGTGTCAATGACTGTTGAATAATGTCATACTCAAGACTTGTCAGGGGAGCAGTATCACTGTTTAAATTGGCAAGTGCAGCACCCACTGGCTCACGTTGCTCATACAAGCGTTGTAGCATGTCGAATGTGCTGTTCCATCTCGTTTCAACCTCCTGTATCATTTTCAGACTTGGTCTGCCCATCAAGCTCTGCATCTCCACAAGCTTGTCCTTTGCTTTGCAGCTGGATCTGAACAACCCCACTATCTTTCTGGCTTTCTGGCGAATTTCATTGATGACTGGGGTTTGATCCAGGGCCTTTTTCACTATCAAATTCAAATTATGAGCAAAACATGGGACATGGCGAAGGTTGAGTAGCTGGGCACTTAGGATCATGTTGGATGCATTGTCAGTCACCATGCAGTGAACTTTGGAGGTTATTCCCCACTCAGCCATTAGCAAGGCTTTAGCCTCCATGAGATGCTGGGCTGTGTGGGTTTGGTAAAACCTCCTTACACCCAGTAAAACAGTTGCCATTGTTGCCTCTGGTGTTATGTAATGGCATGTTACACCAAGATATCCATCCATATTAATGGAAGACCACATGTCAGCCGTAAGGCTAACAAATTCCGCCTTTTGTAGGTCCTCCATTGTCTTCTCCTTGGTTGTGTTGTACCTTTCGCTGACCATTGTTTTAAGCACCTTCCGGGATGGGAGGACATAGCTTGGATCAAGCTTGTTCACAAAGGCCCTGAAACCCTCATCCTCCACGATGGTGAAGGGCTGCAGATCCTTCACCACCATGTTCAGAAGAGCCTCATCCAATTCCCTCTGTCTGCCTTTTAAAAGAGAAGATAAAACATACTTTCAGACAAATATATTGGAAAAATAGTAGCCTACCGTGAAAGTAGTCTACTGGTTCATTTGGAAACCTTCCTAAACAAAGTTATGTTATGAATATTTATGCTCAGTGTGCAGAGAAAGATAAAGTGCATTATAGAAATACAACAATTACAAAAAAACAAAATGATGTCTTGGCTGTAGATTGGGTACTCATATGTAGACATATAAAATGTATATTCACAAAGTATAATATTATATTGACAACATTTGTTTTTAAAGTGATTGGCAGTTGTGATTGGGATGTTAGGCATGTCTTAGTCCATGGCCTTTCTAAACAATGGCCCAACACTTAGTTATTATATTTCACTTATAATTAGCCTATATTTCAAACAATGCATACCTTGCTTAGATGGCCCAGCAGTGTCAGTAGCAGGCCTTGGTACAGGGGGAACACTACCATCCTCTGCACCCTGCAGAATGGCAGGATGAATGCTCCTCAAATGGCGCATCATGGATGATGTATTGTTGCAGTAGGCTAGCTGCCGATCACAATACACACATCTCACTTTATTTGGGGTTTCCAAATGGAAATGCTCCCACACCACAGATGTACGGCATCTCTTCTGTGGAGCCTCCATTTCTATCTATCTATCTATCTATCTATCTATCTATCTATCTATCTATCTATCTATCTATCTATCTATCTATCTATTTTACATGTAGCCTATCTATCTAATAATCTATATGTATCTGTAATATATGTATCTATCTATTAATCTATATATATCTATATGTATCTGTAATATATGTATCTATTATATCTATATATATATATATATATATATATATATTTCTATCAATGCATCTATTAATGTGTCACTATATGTACTCTGTGTGTCTCTAAGTCAATGTGTAAATGTAAATTAAATCCTAAATATAACTAAACAAATCGCACTATAAATGTCTCTATATCACCAAAAATCCGCTATCTCAAAACCAAACTCCTCTCACAAAAACCCACGATATGAAAATGCGTTGACAAAACTTTTATACTGTGTGATTGTGTGATTTGTTCCCGAACCGACCAATCAATGAAACCCTGATTCGGCGGAGCACTCCACCTGATGAAACACTTAGACGCTTCATTTAGCCGTTGTCACGTGACGTGGGTGTTTTGAATCACGCTTCGGATCAGTGTTTCGAATCATCTTTGCTTCGGGATCTCGCAAAGCTTCGGAACGTCTGTTTCGAGCCAGCCATCCTTAACACTCGCCTGGTTACTTCTTAAACCAGCAATACGGGGTGAGTACTCTGGGTTCGGGCAAAATATCCGAGCTCGGAGCCCTCTCCCCTGACAGCACGCCAAATATGCATACCACTTATTCTATTTAACGTGAGCAATGGCCACCAAAGCGCTTTACATATTGCCTTACATTCACCCATTCACTCACTCATTCATACACCGACGGCGGTGTCAGCCATGCAAGGCGCCATCCAGCTCGTCGGGAGCCGCTGGGGTTAGGTGTCTTGCTCATGGACACCTCAACACTTGGCCAGGTGGAACCGGGGATTGAACCGGGGATTGACATGAACCACTGAGCCACTGCCGCCCATAAAGAAAATGTTTCACAAGTTTGTTTTGTTCTGTTTGTGCTGGTGGCGTCTGATTGGTAAGTTATAACAGCATTTTTATGGCTTAATGTCATATAATGTTACAGATTCAGGTCTGTGTTTGTGATCTTTGTTTTGGTGCACAGGGTCTCACAGGAATATAATGAAAATGATTATAGTGAATTTCAATTTCTCAAACTTAATTTCAAAGCTTTTTAAGAGTGGTGCATTTTTCTCAGAATATCTTAACTTAAAGATTGTTAGAGAAATATTTTTTATTTAGCAGATGGTATGACATACAAATGGAAATCTGTAAAAAAAAAAAGCAGAAAATTGCAGTAATCATGAACAACACCAAATGTCATAGATATAGTTCACATCCAAACATTACAAATTACAACTGATTTTAGGCTTTGTAAACCAACAAGAGCATTAATTTGACAAAACATGTTCTTCAGGTGTGTTTGGTGAGTCAGTGATGGAAGGATATTCAGTCACTTTTCACACAGATGTTACTAAAATACATGAAAATGATGACATACTGTGGAAATTTGGAGCTGAAATCAGCAAAGAGAACCAACTCTTCTCCACATATGATGATGTTCTTGATGGGAGATTCAGAGACAGACTGAAGATGGACTCCATGCTGGAGTTTATGAACTACTGAACAGGGGAGTGAAACTGACATCAAAAACATTCAGTGTTTCTGTCTATGGTGAGTAGAGAGGTTATTTGTCACTTCATGATTAAACCGATGACAATTGACTATTTATTGTTATAATCCACATTTCTCTTTATTCTCTGATGTTTTCCAGCTCGTCTGCCTGTTCCTGTCATCAGTAACTCTTCACACTGTTCTTCATCATCACCTTCATCATGTTCATTGGTGTGTTCATCAGTGTTGAATGTGAGTGATGTGACTCTCTCCTGGTACGCAGGAATGAGTGTATTGTCCAGCATCAGTGTGTGTGATCTCAGCATCAGTCTCTCTCTACCTCTGGAGGTGGAATATCAGGATAAAAACACCTACAGCTGTGTGCTGAACAATCCCATCAGCAACCAGACCACACATCTGGACATCAACACACTCTGTCACACATGTGCAGGTACCACAGCGCAACCCCCCACACACCAAAAAATAAGCACGATATTCTTCTGTTTGGCAAAATTAGGATAATTTTCGTCACAATGATATAATCTGTATCTTTTTTTAAATCCTATTTTATCATTGCTTTTTTTTCTCTCTCAGAAGTCCATGTTCATTGCTGTGGTTCTACTGAAGCTGGGATCCGATTGGTTGTCTCTGCTCTGGTGGGCGTGGCTACTGTCGCTGTTCTGCTTTATGACATCATGACAACAAGAGGAGTCAAGAAACAGATAGGCCCATCATAAATATTCTGACATATCGTGGAGTTGTAATTCAAATACAGTTTTCAATAAAACCAAAGGCTAATTTGTAGGTGCAAACTGATTTATCAAGTTTATAAAAAATTTTTTTAATTTGATATAAAAATAAACCACACTGTTTGAGGAATGAAATATGAGGCACAAGTACTGTATATAATTTATTATGTAGGAGAAAGATCCACAATGGCGTCGCCAGTTTCCTCAACTTTCATTTTTATTATTGATACTTTACGCCAGATTCCAGGATGTGACGATTTTGTTCTCTCAAAAACATGGGATATAGACAGTGCTTTTTTTCGTACGTTTTATGTAATATTCCTGTATCATTTGTTTTATATTGCTTTTTGTTTAATCGCATTATTCTCATTATTGACTCTTGTTTATGTTTTATATAGCCTATTTTATTTAAGTTGTATTTAGATATATGATCTGAGTAGTATCAGAGTAAATATTATTTTTGTAATCTGTGATGTGTGATGACTTCTAGCAGTGAGTTTGAGGAACTGTAACATCATTATAGACTGATGCTGTTTGACCATGTATAGACTATATATAGACGATATAACAGCAAATAAAATGAAACAGAAAAATGAAATGAGTCAAATATGGCGGCAATCCATTTTCTGCTAAATCAATGAAGTAAAAGATTGTGACCACAGTTACCAGTCTGGGGTTACAATTAACAAACTGGACCGCAGTTGCAATAACATTTTATTTTCTATGATTTCATTCAGGTCAGGCTCAAACACCAATGATTTAATCTGAGTTTAAAAAAAAAAAATACAGATAAAAGTTTACAGCATTTAAGCAGTAGCTATTCTGCCCATATAAAAGCTAGAATGTTTGAATGTAGAATTTAAGACATAAATATTAGAATAAATAAAATTATAATAATAATGAAATTTACTTTACAATACAATTGTCTTTTACAACTTTTTACATTATACAGGTCCTTCTAAAAAAAATTAGCATATTGTGATAAAGTTCATTATTTTCCATAATGTAATGATAAAAATTAAACTTTCATATATTTTAGATTCATTGCACACCAACTGAAATATTTCAGGTCTTTTATTGTTTTAATACTGATGATTTTGGCATACAGCTCATGAAAACCCAAAATTCTCAAAAAATTAGCATATCATGAGAAGGTTCTCTAAACGAGCTATTAACCTAATCATCTGAATCAACTAATTAACTCTAAACACCTGCAAAAGATTCCTGAGGCTTTTAAAAACTCCCAGCCTGTTTCATTACTCAAGACCGCAATCATGGGTAAGACTGCCGACCTGACTGCTGTCCAGAAGGCCATCATTGACACCCTCAAGCAAGAAGGTAAGACACAGAAAGAAATTTCTGAACAAATAGGCTGTTCCCAGAGTGCTGTATCAAGGCACCTCAGTGGGAAGTCTGTGGGAAGGAAAAAGTGTGGCAAAAAACGCTGCACAACGAGAAGAGGTGACCGGACCCTGAGGAAGATTGTGGAGAAGGACCGATTCCAGACCTTGGGGGACCTGCGGAAGCAGTGGACTGAGTCTGGAGTAGAAACATCCAGAGCCACCGTGCACAGGCGTGTGCAGGAAATGGGCTACAGGTGCCGCATTCCCCAGGTCAAGCCACTTTTGAACCAGAAACAGCGGCAGAAGCGCCTGACCTGGGCTACAGAGAAGCAGTACTGGAGTACCCACAGTCAGTGATGGTCTGGGGTGCCATGTCAGCTGCTGGTGTTGGTCCACTGTGTTTTATCAAGGGCAGGGTCAATGCAGCTAGCTATCAGGAGATTTTGGAGCACTTCATGCTTCCATCTGATTTCATTTTTCAGCACGACCTGGCACCTGCTCACAGTGCCAAAACCACTGGTAAATGGTTTACTGACCATGGTATTACTGTGCTCAATTGGCCTGCCAACTCTCCTGACCTGAACCCCATAGAGAATCTGTGGGATATTGTGAAGAGAAAGTTGAGAGACGCAAGACCCAACACTCTGGATGAGCTTAAGGCCGCTATCGAAGCATCCTGGGCCTCCATAACACCTCAGCAGTGCCACAGGCTGATTGCCTCCATGCCACGCCGCATTGAAGCAGTCATTTCTGCAAAAGGATTCCCGACCAAGTATTGAGTGCATAACTGAACATAATTATTTGAAGGTAGACTTTTTTTGTATTAAAAACACTTCTTTTATTGGTCGGATGAAATATGTGTAAGAAAAAATGATGTGGATGTCGAAGATCTCAAAAATGAAGTTTATTACAGCATAGCAGTGGCAAGGCACACGAAGCACCTTGGGTTCATCGGCGTCAGACTGAACCCAGAACATCCAAATCTTAAACCTTTTATCCTGTTACAGTTAATGTAAATGAAGTTGCTCTTGTTGTAACAGATGTGTTCTGTATGTTAATGAAGTTGAGACACCCCATTGTCTGAGAAGGTTCTCGGTGTCCCACACCCATTCCCATTCTACAATTGACAACCATTTGTTCAGGATTTGCCAAATGGTGACTTCACTTCATTCATCTCTATGATAATTAAGCCATTTTGGGCATGAGCTCATTCTAAAATATATTTTGGAGTGGAATCTGGGTCGAGGCAGACTACAATTTCTTACATATGCTAATTTTTTGAGATAGGAATTTTGGGTTTTCATGAGCTGTATGCCAAAATCATCAGTATTAAAACAATAAAAGACCTGAAATATTTCAGTTGGTGTGCAATGAATCTAAAATATATGAAAGTTTAATTTTTATCATTACATTATGGAAAATAATGAACTTTATCACAATATGCTAATTTTTTTAGAAGGACCTGTAGTCATAGATAATCTATATAAACCCTATACAATAGTATCCTCTGCATCTGCTTATCTTCAACAGTCCAGAAACAGCATTATAGATAAAACACTGAACTCCTAAATGTCCTAAACTACAGTTTCCAGTAACAGGTTATTTTTTCCATAACATGTTTCAACCATAACACATATTAATATGAATGAATTAATTGTATGATTAATAAGTAAAGTTACACCTGAACAGATATAATGTATTTTTGCTGATCCAATGGGAATAGTCAGATACACAATTATCCGGTTGTGATTCTCTCAGATCACATGATCTTTCTCCATCTGGAAACAATAAATTCCAGATTGTTAAAGAAAGAGAAATGAACAGCAGTAACTGTCACAGAAACTCATGAAATCAGCAAATCTGCCATCAATCAGTGAATAAGATTTAGTCTGAAATGTTTATCATTTTGATGGAAACTCTATCCAGTCAGTGGAAAGATAGTGGATGAATAAAGTTACATGTGCCCAATTCTTTTTTGTTTGTTTGTTTTTTTCAGCAGAGTGCTAATATTTTATCTGATTTAGTCGTGATTCTTTGTTTAATGTCTGAATAAATGTCTTGAATGAAACCACATCACACACACACACACACACACACACACACACACACACACACACACACACACACACACACACTATCAACTGTACACGTCTGCACAGTGAAATCAAACAGCTGAGAATCTCAAGTTTTCTACAAAGACATTCTAGTACAGTAAATTACCTCATCCTTGAACAACAGACGCTTTTTCACTACGCCTCCTTTAAAAGATAAACACACACACCATTAATTTGCATAAAGACAATATTTTCCTCTCACTATAATATGTGTATGTAATACTTGCCTCTTCTCAAGCTCTGGTGGCGATAGTACATCACACCAGCTGTCACAGCTACGAGAAGAAGAACTGCTGATATTCCTGCTGTTACAGCAAATGAAAGCGGACCTGGAGATGAAACAAGAGTTTGTAGTGCGTTTAGTCTGTTTACAGTTTGTGTCTATAACAAACACTATGGCAAAAAACAAAACTTCTTTAGTCACATACTGTTTTTCGTAGGGAAGTATGCAATTTGGATGCAGCCTATGAGTCTGATTCAGTTTAAACTAGGCGTATGCGTTTTTCACCATAGACAGTAAAAGAAATGGACACAGCGACCCCCTTGATTTCAACGGAGAAAAGTGAAGCCCATTAGAAGCACTCACTTCCTGATGGCTGAGCGACTGTGCAGGCTCAAACTGAGCTTGATGACGTAGATGTGACGTGAGCAACCTGTCTGACAGTTGTAAATCTTCTAGTAGCTGTGCCACACACCGAATTATTTCCAATTCCTCAAAAACGTTGTTTAATATTCTGTCCCGTTGTTTTTATGGACTCTCTATCTATGGGCTTCTCCCTTGACTTTATGCCTCTATGTCCCCCCGATTGCCTCATAGACAGTAAAAGATAACATAACATATCGCCGGCGTTGAGTCGTCTCTTCACAGGCGTTTAGTCATCTCATCGCAGGTGTTGGGGCATCTGAAGTCTCCGTGAGAGGCTGGATACAAACTGGAGCTGACGAACGCCATTTACCTCAGGACTAGCGTCCCGAGATAACAGCAGAAAAGCAAATGGGAAATAATTAGCATAGCTGCTGTTCATAAAATTAATGCATTTGATCTGATTCAACAGTGGTATAAAAGTTAAGCATTATGTGAATGCTTGGCTGAAGAGATGCGTCTTTAATCTAGTTTTAAACTGGGACAGCGAGTCTGAACCTCGAACAATATCAGGAAGACTATTCCAGAGTTTAGGAGCTAAATGCGAGAACGCCCTCCCTCCTTTAGTGGACTTAGGATTGTGATTTAGTGATCTTAAAGAACGCGGTGGATTGTAGGGCGATAGAAGGTCCATTAAATACACAGGAGCTAAACCATTTAGGGCTTTATAGGTCAGTAATAGTACTTTGTAATTGATACGGAACTTAATAGGTAACCAATGTAGAGATGATAAAATTGGTGTTATATGATCATTTTTTCTTGATCTAGTAAGAACTCTAGCGGCTGCATTTTGCACTAACTGTAGCTTGTTTATTGAGGATGCAGGACAGCCAGCTAGTAAAGCATTACAGTAATCTAGTCTCGAGGTCATGAATGCATGAACTAACTTTTCTGCATCAGAGACTGATAGCATGTTACGTAGCTTAGCAATGTTTCTAAGGTGGAAAAAGGCTGTTCTTGTAACATATGATATATGATTTTCGAAAGACAAGTTGCGGTCTAGTATAACACCCAGGTCTTTTACTGTAGTGGATAAAGTAACTGGACATCCTTCTAAATTAAAGTTGTATTGTACGAGGTTTTGTGGGTAGTTTTTTGGACCAATAAGTAATACCTCCGTTTTATCTGAATTTAATAGCAGGAAATTACACGTCATCCAGCATTTTATATCTTTAAGACACTCTGTCAATTTAGATGTCGTTTTGTAGTCGATCCAAGAGTATTTTATGATCTATAGTGTCGAACGCAGCGCTAAGATCGAGTAGAACTAGTATTGAGATACAGCCTTGGTCAGAAGCTAAAAGTAAATCATTTGTAATTTTAACTAGCGCAGTTTCTGTGCTATGATGCGGTCTGAATCCTGACTGAAATTTTTCATAGATATCATTTTCTTGCAAGAAAGAGCACAATTGAGCGGACACAACTTTTTCTAGTATTTTAGACATAAATGGAAGATTCGAAATGGGTCTCTAATTTGCTAGGTTATTTGGATCTAATTGTGGTTTCTTAATGAGAGGTTTTATTACTGCCAGCTTGAATATTCTTGGAACATGACCTAAAAATAAAGACGAGTTAATAATATTGAGAAGAGGCTCTTCCACTACAGGTAACACTTCTTTCAGTAGTTTAGTGGGTATTGGATCTAATAAACATGTTGTTGGTTTAGATGCAATGATAAGTTTATTTAGCTCTTCCTGTCCTATAGTTGTAAAGCGGTGTAGTTGTTCTTGAGGGGTGATAATTGAGGCTGAATCATAAGACACCATAAAAGATTGTACATTTACAATTGTGTTTCTGATGCTTTCTATTTTCTCAGTGAAGAAATTCATATAATCATTACTACTATACTGTAACGGAATATTTTGCTCTGGTGATGTCTGTTTATTTGTTAGTCTAGCCACGGTGTTAAATAAAAACCTTGGATTATTTTGGTTATTTTCTATTAGCTTGCGGAGATGCTCAGCCCTGGCTGCTTTTAGAGCCTTTTTATAACGTGACATACTGTCTTTCCACGCGATTCTAAAGACCTCTAAATTAGTTTGTTTCCATTTACGCTCTAAGTTACGAGTTTCTCTCTTGATAACATGCGTAGCACTGTTGTACCATGGTGCTTTAGTTTTCTCTCTAACCTTTTTTAATCTAATTGGATCAACAATTTCTAATGTACTAGAGAAAATGGTGCTCAAACTGCTAGTCATTTGCTCTAGTTCATCTGTTTGTTTGGGTTCACTGAGCAGCTGAGATAGATCAGATAAGCTATTTGAGAATCCATCTATAGTGATTGGAAGGATTGTTCTACCTGGTCGATAACGTGGCGCAACATGACAAATTTCAGCAGTACGTATTATGCAAGTTACCATGTAATGATCAGTGACATCATCACTTTGCGGTACAATATCTATATCGGTTGGATTGGTTCCATATGATATAATTAAATCTAGTGTATGATTTAAACGATGAGTGGGACCACTGACGTTTTGTTTGACCCCAAAAGAGTTTAATAAATCTGTAAACGCAGCCCCTAACGCATCATTTTTGTTATCTACGTGTATGTTAAAATCTCCAACAATTATTGCTTTATCGACATTGACCAATAGATCTGAGAGAAAGTCAGCAAACTCTTTTAGGAAATCAGCATAGGGCCCTGGAGGTCTATATACAGTAGCCAAGGCTGGAGATAATAGGGATTTCTTTCTTACATCTAGGAGCATAACATTTAAGTCAAGTCAAGTCAAATATATTTATATAGCGCTTTTCACAATACAGATTGTCTCAAAGCTGCTTCACAGTATCAATCAAAACAACTTAACAATATTTGTTTATTACTGGAAAAAAAGACATCCAAGTTTGTTAGAGCTGATCAATTGGTTAATTAATTTGAATATCCCCAACTGAGCAAGCCAAAGGCAACAGTGGCAAGGAACCGAAAAACTCCATCCAGTGACCTAATGGTGACCTAATGGTGTCCATCAGATGACCCAATGGAGAAAAAAAAAAACCTTGGGAGAACCCAGGCTCAGTCGGGGGCCAGTTCTCCTCTGGCGTTTATGAACTAGAGGCCGAATTTACAGTAACTGTAAGATAAAAAATGTATATGAATGCCTGGCTAAATAGATGCGTCTTCAGTCTAGTTTTAAACTGGGAGAGCGAGTCTGAGCTACGAACAATATCAGGAAGGCTATTCCAGAGCTTCGGAGCTAAATGTGAAAATGCTCTGCCTCCTTTGGTGGATCTGGATATCCTAGGAATGACCAGAAGCCTCGAATTTAGTGATCTTAAAGAGCGCGATGGATTGTAAGGCGATAGAAGATCCGTTAAATAGACTGGAGCTAAACCATTTAGAGCTTTATAAGTCAAAAGCAATACCTTGTATTTAATACGGAACTTTATAGGTAACCAATGAAGTGATGATAAAATCGGTGTTATATGATCATATTTTCTTGATCTAGTAAGAACTCTAGCGGCTGCATTTTGGACTAACTGTAGCTTGTTTATTGAAGATGCAGGACAACCAGCTAATAAAGCATTACAGTAATCTAGTCTCGAGGTCATGAATGCATGAACTAACTTTTCTGCATCAGAGACTGATAGCATATTACGTAGCTTAGCAATGTTTCTAAGGTGGAAAAAGGCTGTTTTTGTAACATATGAAATATGCTTTTCAAAAGACAGGTTGCAGTCTAATGTAACACCCAGGTCTTTTACTGTAGCGGATAAAGTAACAGGGCATCCTACTATGTTAATGTCGTGCTGTGAAAGGTTTTGTGGACGGTTTTTAGAACCGATAAGTATTACCTCTGTCTTGTCTGGATTTAATAAAAGAAAATTACGCGTCATCCAATCTTTTATATCTTTAACACAATCTTTCAATTTGGATAATTTAGCATATTCATCTGGCCGTGATGAAATATATATTTGAGTGTCATCAGCATAACAATGGAAACTAATTCCATGTTTCCTTAGAATATTACCAAGTACTTATTTAGCACAAGTACTTCAAATGAATTAAACCTGTGACCTGTTTTCTGAGTAACATTTAGAATATCTCTATAGATTGTTGCAACACCGCCGCCACGACCGATCAGACGGGGCTCATGCTTATAACAGTATCCTGGTGGAGTAGACTCATTTAGACCGAAATACTTCAGTAAGGCAAAATACATCGAAACTATTATCTGTGACCATTTCATTTACAATAACCGCCTTAGGTGTGAGCGATCTAATGTTTAGAAGACCTAGCTTTAGAAATTGTTTCTGTTCACTGATATTGAGATTTTCTGGTTTAATTACAATAAGATTTTTCCTAGATCCTACACTAGATTTATTATTTGGCCTCACTAAACGAGGAATAGACACAGTTTCTATATAATGTTCTACACTACTTGTATCAATTAAGTTGGGACAGCAAAGACTGTTATTTGGACTTTGACTTACTAGTCAGATGGTGTGCAATGTCTTGGAGATGTTGTCCGACAGAACAGCCGCTCCGATTCTGCTGGGGTGCAGGCCATCAGCACGGTAGAGCCTAGGTCGCTCCCAGAACAGATTCCAATTATTTACAAAGAGCAGTTTCTGTTCATTACACAATGACATTAACCATTCATTTAGTGCAAATAATCTACTGAACCTTTCCTGTCCTTGTCGGTACGTGGGAAGCGGTCCAGACACGATGATCGTTGCCTCAGGCGCTGTGCTGCGTACCGTCTCGATCAGGCTCCTGTAGTCCTTCTTCAGAACCTCCGTCTGCCGCAGCCTGATGTCGTTCACTCCCGCGTGCAGCACAACAGCTCCGACGCGCTCGTCACCGTTCAGGATCACTGGAATCTGTGCAGCGACATCTAGAACAAGAGCACCAGGAAAGCAGTGAGTGCGCACCTTACCCTTACCTGAGGTAGCGCGGACATGACGGACGATGGAACTGCCGATGATCACGGCGTCGTCGCGTTCCGACTCGCGAAGAGGGGAGAAGCGGTTCCGGGTGGAGATCTCGAAGACCGG
Organism: Gila robusta; assembly: GCA_030770095.1. Classification (NCBI taxonomy): domain Eukaryota; kingdom Metazoa; phylum Chordata; class Actinopteri; order Cypriniformes; family Leuciscidae; genus Gila; species Gila robusta. The sequence goes on from JAVALU010002401.1 coordinate 35,494, forward strand.
GAGGGGTGGAGAGGTTCTTGGTCTGGTCCTGGCTCGTGTCTTCCGCTGTGGGATCACCCAGGGTCCATGGTGTTGTGTCGGTGCCGGAGTGAATGAAGCCAGTGATGATCGCGTCCTGGGTGCTTGCGTCCTGTGCAGAGAAGCACACGAAGTAGATGAGGTCGGAGTCAAAAAGTTATTAACCACTGACTTGTGAGCATCGGCGTGTGATGTTTCAAGCGCTGATCGCCGATCTCGCAGCTCGGCTTGCCTCTCTAGCAGACCACGGATCTGCTTCTCCACGGACTCCAGCTCCAACAGCACCGAATGCAGCTCGAATGTGTCCTCATCTGCACTCAGAGGTAACGTTAGACACACATCCGATATATTCGCCATTATAACAGATTAACAGTAAATTAGTAGTGATACTACCAATATCACTACTAATTTAGGACTGAAATCCTGGATATAGCCCGTATCCTTTCAGTGAAACACAGCGGATGGCTTACACCCAAGTAGAATCGGGGCAGATCTTCTGTCGGATAACATCTCCAAGATGTTAAATACCATTTGACTAGTAACCAAAAATCCAAACCACAGTCTCTACTGCACCAATTTAATTGATATTAATACTAGTGTAGTACATTGCATAGAAACTGTGTCTATTCCTCGTTCACTAAGATCAAATAATAAATCTACTGCGGGATCTAGAAAAAATCTAATTGTTATTAAAACAAATAATCTCGCTATTAGTGAACAAAAACAATTTCTAAAGCTAGGTCTTCTAAACATTAGATCGCTCACATCTAAGGCGGTTATTGTAAATGAAATGGTCACAGATAATAATTTCGATGTTCTGTGCCTTACTGAAACCTGGCTCAAACCAAATGATTATTTCGGTCTAAATGAGTCTACTCCGCCAGGATACTGTTATAAGCATGAGCCCCGTCTGATCGGTCGTGGCGGCGGTGTTGCAACAATCTACAGGGATATCCTTAATGTTACTCAGAAAACTCGTCATAGGTTTAATTCGTTTGAAGTGCTTGTGCTAAATGTTACGCTCTTAGATGTAAGAAAAAAATCCCTATTATCTCTAGCATTGGCTACCGTATATAGACCTCCAGGGCCTTACGCCAATTTCCTAAAAGAGTTTGCTGACTTTCTATCAGATCTTTTGGTCAACGTCGATAAAGCATTAATTGTTGGAGATTTTAACATACACGTAGATAATTTAAATGATGTGTTAGGGGCTGCGTTTACAGATTTATTAAACTCCTTCGGGGTCAAGCAAAACGTCACCGGACCAACTCATCGTCTTAATCATACACTCGATTTAATTTTATCATATGGAACCGATCCAACCGATATAGATATCATTCCACAAAGTGATGATGTCACTGACCACTGCTTGGTAACTTGCATATTACGCACTGCTGTGATATGTCATGCTGCGCCACGTTATCGACCAGGTAGAACAATTCGTCCATCCACCATAGATCATTTCTCAAATAGCTTATCGGATCTGTCTCAGCTGCTGCCTGAACCCAAACAAACAGATGAACTAGATGAACTAACTGGCACTATGAGCACCATTCTCTCTAGAACATTGGATATTGTTGCACCCATTAGATTAAAAAAGGTCAGAGAAAAAAGTATAGCACCATGGTACAATAATACTACGTATGTTTTAAAGAGAGAAACCCGTAATTTAGAGCGTAAATGGAAAAAAACTAATTTAGAGGTCTTTAGAATCGCGTGGAAAGACAGTATGTCACTTTATAAAAAGGCACTTAAAACGGCCAGGGCTGAGCACCTCAGCAAATTAATAGAAAATAACCGAAATAATCCAAGGTTTTTATTTAATACCGTGGCTAGACTAACAAATAAACAGACGTCGTCTGAACAAAATACCTTGTTACAGTTTAGTAGTAATGATTTCATGAACTTCTTCACCGAGAAAATTGAAAGCATCAGAATCAAAATCGTAAACGTTCGATCTTTGCTCGCGCCTTATAATTCAGCCGCAATTATCACCCCGCAAGAACAATTACAATGCTTTACAACCATAGAACAAAAAGAGTTAAATAAACTTATCACTTCATCTAAAACAACAACATGTTTATTAGATCCTATACCAACTGAACTACTGAAAGAAGTGTTACCTGTAGTGGAAGAGCCTCTTCTCAATATTATTAACTCATCTTTATCTTTAGGTCATGTTCCAAGAACGTTCAAGCTGGCAGTTATAAAACCTCTTATTAAGAAACCACAATTAGATCCAAATAACCTAGCAAATTACAGACCCATTTCGAATCTTCCATTTATGTCAAAAATTTTAGAAAAAGTTGTGTCCGCTCAACTCGGCTCTTTCTTGCAAGAAAACGACATCTATGAAAAGTTTCAGTCTGGATTCAGGCCACATCATAGCACTGAAACTGCGCTTGTTAGAATCACAAATGATTTACTTTTAGCTTCGGACCAAGGCTGTATCTCAGTACTAGTTTTACTTGATCTTAGTGCTGCGTTCGATACTATAGATCACACAATACTCTTAGATCGACTACAAAATTACACTGGTGTTCAAGGACAAGCATTAAGCTGGTTCAGGTCATACTTATCTGACCGCTACCATTTCGTGTACTTAAATGGAGAAAAATCGATTATAACTTCGGCAAACTATGGAGTGCCGCAGGGATCTGTGTTAGGCCCTTTATTATTCTCAATATATATGCTGCCACTTGGTAATATTCTAAGGAAACATGGAATTAGTTTCCATTGTTATGCTGATGACACTCAAATATATATTTCATCACGGCCAGATGAATACGCTAAATTATCCAAATTGACAGATTGTGTTAAAGATATAAAAGATTGGATGACGCGTAATTTTCTTTCATTAAATCCAGACAAGACAGAGGTAATACTTATCGGTTCTAAAAACCGTCCACAAAACCTTTCACAGCACGACTTTAACATAGTAGGATGCCCTGTTACTTTATCCGCTACAGTAAAAGACCTGGGTGTTACATTAGACTGCAACCTGTCTTTTGAAAAGCATATTTCATATGTTACAAAAACTGCCTTTTTCCACCTTAGAAACATTGCTAAGCTACGTAATATGCTATCAGTCTCTGATGCAGAAAAGTTAGTTCATGCATTCATGACCTCGAGACTAGATTACTGTAATGCTTTATTAGCTGGTTGTCCTGCATCTTCAATAAACAAGCTACAGTTAGTCCAAAATGCAGCCGCTAGAGTTCTTACTAGATCAAGAAAATATGATCATATAACACCGATTTTATCATCACTTCATTGGTTACCTATAAAGTTCCGTATTAAATACAAGGTATTGCTTTTGACTTATAAAGCTCTAAATGGTTTAGCTCCAGTCTATTTAACGGATCTTCTATCGCCTTACAATCCATCGCGCTCTTTAAGATCACTAGATTCGAGGCTTCTGGTCATTCCTAGGATATCCAGATCCACCAAAGGAGGCAGAGCATTTTCACATTTAGCTCCGAAGCTCTGGAATAGCCTTCCTGATATTGTTCGTAGCTCAGACTCACTCTCCCAGTTTAAAACTAGACTGAAGACGCATCTATTTAGCCAGGCATTCATATAAATTTTTTATCTTACAGTTACTGTAAATTCGGCCTCTAGTTCATAAACGCCAGAGGAGAACTGGCCCCCGACTGAGCCTGGGTTCTCCCAAGGTTTTTTTTCTCCATTGGGTCATCTGATGGGGTGTTAGGACACCATTAGGTCACTGGATGGAGTTTTTCGGTTCCTTGCCACTGTTGCCTTTGGCTTGCTCAGTTGGGGATATTCAAATTAATTAACCAATCATACCATTGATCAGCTCTACCAAACTTGGATGTCTTTTTTCCAGTAATAAACAAACATTGTTAAGTTATTTTGAATGATACTGTGAAGCAGCTTTGATACAATCTGTATTGTGAAAAGCGCTATATAAATATATTTGACTTGACTTGACTTGAAACGGGTGTAAATGGACGGGAAACGGGTGACGATCGATAGGCGAGAGGCCACCAATGCTAGCGGGCTAAAGGCTAGTAGCGGAGATTCGGAAAGTGGGATCTAAGTAGCGATATCAAAGGAATCTGATTGTTTTTTTATAAGGAAAAGTATCGAAGATAAGTTCACATGCTGTAAAAATAGAAAGTGCTTGTTTATAAATGAGTGGTAAAGAAGAAAATCAAGGATTTATGAATCAATTCGACGGAGCTCCAAACACAAACCGCACGCGCATGCGCAAAAAGCGCATTATCTTATGTTTACTCTTCTAAATGTTAAGGTTTCAAATTTATCATTAGTTTATGTATTTCTCTTATGTGTTTGAGCGATACATTTGTGTTTGGGCATCCTTTAGTTGTGTGAGTAACGGAATGACATTAATCTTTATTGCTTTATTATGTACACACTCTTCTTTATATACTATTTAACTCATATTCCCTTTATGTGAACCAGGCTATGGGATACAGGTGTGTATGTACTATTCATATCACATTTCAGTTAATGTGCAGATGAAGTTATTTTTGTATGTAACTCAAGAAATGCTTACAGATGCTAAAGTTTTATGATCTCAGAAGTAAACTGACACGCCGACACTCATTTCTGTCTCTTTTATTGTTTCACAGTATTTTCATAGGTACACACTGCTTCACTGCCTGTGTGTCCTTTGCTGCCAGCCCAGATATCCCCTCAGTCTGATGCTGGTAACATATAATATACCATATACACGAGACTGTCCTCCTCCGAAAAACGACCCCATATGTCGTTTGTACATGCAGCGTATTACGACCTATAGTGGCGTTTTAAAATGAAGCGCCCTCTAGCAGTGTTATATATGACAGCAGTCCCGGCGCCATGGGCGGGCATTAGGGGGCCTGGCCCGCCCTGTGAGTCACTAGTGCCCGCCCTGAGCGAGTCTCTCCCTTCACCAACTCCACTTCAAGTCCCACCAGTCCTTGCTTGTTTGCACAATATCTTTTTTTATCAATAGGCTACTGTTATCAAAAGTTATCCTTTTGAATATACATAACTCCTGAATAAAAATAAAAATGTGTTTGGTCTGATTTTTTTTAAATTGTAAACGGATTGATTGGTTTGTCGATAGTGAGCGCGGAAACGCATGTGATAGCGGTCTTACTAAGCGAGTCTTTGAGTCATTCATTCAAACGTTTCGTTCAAACGCCATAGAGAAATGCACATTTCATACGGATTACATGAGCAGGGAGCAGTCTATAATCTGTTTTCTTTCGTTTTGAATAGAGGGAATGCATTAACGTCACTTTCCCGCCGGAACACACCCCCTCAGCCGGACTGAGTGGCAGAAGAGCAGCTGCGTGACTGGATTTAATAGGGGAAACTGCGAAAACGCAAGTAAAACAAACGATTATCAGTTTAAACTAAAGATTGGACTCAATATAGTGTTCCTTACAACTTACTAAAGATCCAGTGATCCATGGATATTGACATTCAGCCAGGAATCGTGTTTCCTGACATTTATATGTGCCTGATTTTGACACCGGGTAATTACATACAGCAAATTTGCCTGTGAACGCTTTATATAAATACAATATAGGCAGGTCTAAATCCAGGTGATCACTTATATCAATGTTATATATATCATCATATCGTCTAGACTTAAAACTTGTATAGTTTTTTGTCAGTGTTTATTTAAAAATGTCAAATTATACAGAATATACAGTGGTAAATATTTGATTGATGAGTTGTCACTGCAATATATAACAATACAATATATAGAGAATGATTTTACCACTAAATTCAGCATATTGACACAAAAATGATAACTGCAAATCCACCTTTCGCTGCCTGGAGTCCAGTTGTTTCTATGAATTGCAGCGATCTATTTGCTTCTCTGTTCTGTAGCTTTAGGTAGTCTGTAAAAATATACCTCATATTTCTTGTCAAATCTAGTTGTACAGTCAGTCTCAAAGCTCTTTCCCGTTTTAGACGCGTTTTGTGTGTTTTTCCGCAGCATTCACGCTGAAAACCAATGCTGCCGCTCAGTCTTTTTGCCACTTGTGGGCGTAACCGCAGTCACTCCGGCCAACGCTGACGTCACATGCATACCCTCTATTGTTCTGTTTAAAAGTAGACATGTCTGTGAGGCGAGTAGGCTGCCTTATAGGCCTACACTGAGTTTCGGTTCAATTGCGACGAGCTCCAGTTCACGCGCTGGCGCCTCCGGTTCGTCATTATCGTCTGCTATATTTACTTCTTATTTATTAAATACAGGCAATGGGTTGATGAAACATTGATTAAAATTAAGATACAATTAATACAAAACGAAATTCACTTTAAAGAAAGGTTTTGCTTTCTGTTTGATGTCTCTGTGAAAGTTTTAAAAGATCTTTTAGTGCCGCTTTCAGAGCGCTCACGTCCGTAACATTGTTTTTTCCTCATAAATGCGAACACGAAAAATAAAATGAAATGAATATTTTATGCTCTGTGGAGACTACTGTTAGCGTACTCATAATTTGTATTCTGAATACGTAATATGTTGTATTACTTTGAATGAGTGTTTATGCTTTCGAGGTTTTTAAATAAGCTTGATATGTGTTTGGGAAGATGTTTATGTTTTGTTGACATGTCGAGTGTTTTCGGTATTATATTTCGTTTTTTTGGCTAAACAGCACAAGACTTTAATTAAGTAACGTTAGCCATTCTGTTTGTGCTGCGTGATTTAAAGAAAAGTGCGCTCTTGCTCACACGATCAGCATGGTGATCTTGTGTTTTCTCCTAAATAAAAGCTCAAGGGTTTATTTCTTACAAGTGAAGAAATTAGGACAAAAGTAGTGTAATTTTCCTATTCTATAGCTTAATATAAAATACAATGTAATGTAGACTGAGACTATAATTAACAAGATGTTTGAGCCCTCTTTAGGTACAAGTCAATGCTTTTTCTTTGTTCAATGTGCACAGTTCATGGGTCGAAGCCGGTTGAAGCTCTTAATTTTGAGCTCTCAATGTGCACCAGATTGATGCATTTAAACTTAAAATGTACAAAATTTTCTTGCGGGGGAGAATGCCCCCGAACCCCCCTCGGGACAGAGGTCCACACAACATGCCCAATTTTTTTTTTAAATAATAATTCACAGCACCCACTGATCACAATTACTTCCAGCGGCCCTGAAAACACCTCTCAAACCTACTTAAAAAAATTGTTTATGACGGACGAAATTTGCGGAGGCAGTGTGTAAACGTGATTGACACAACTTGAGGTCGTAGCCTATTTTATATGTGAGAATTTCGGACTGCAAGATCGAACCTTTAGCGTCAGTAGCCTATTATATAATTATTATGCTCTATCCATCATTGCATAGTATCATAATCGATTCTGTTATGATGCAATGAGGTTGTTTTCATTTGTGCCCCCCTGAAAAAAAATGAATGCCCGTCCGTGAATTTGTGTCTGGCGCCGGGTCTGTATGACAGTCTCGTTTATCGGGTGTGTCGTCATCAAATGACCTTTGACTGTCGTTACCAATAAAAACAAAATGCGGCAAGAGAAAGAATGACCCTGAACGCCGTAATCAATATCTGTTTTATTTTATTTAAAGATCTATTTAATGTATCGTTGTGACTGTCGGCAGTTCATGTGTAAGTAAGTGTAGTTTGATGTTTTTTTCTTTACAAATCAGTTGCGAATGCCACTGAATGAATGTGATTTTACCACCGTATATTAGCTCGATCCTGCTAGTTAAAGCACAGTGCCCATACATTTTACCATAGTAATTAGTTTTACTGTGGAATTTTTAGTTAAATAAGACAACGCCATGCTTTTAAGACTGTGGTTTTACTGTGGTATTTGTAAACACAGTAACACAACACTTACAATGGTTTTACCTAAGTTAAGTAGTTTTACTGTGGAATTTGTAGTTAAAGCACAGTACCACAACACATACCTTGGATTTAACACAGTAACTGTAACGTTAGATTTACTGTGGTATTTAAAGCACAGTAACTTGCATGCTTTTACCACAGTAACTGTTTTTACTGTCTACTATTTGTAGTTACAGCACAGTAACCACAGCACTTACCATGGTTTTACCAGAGTAACTGTCGTTTTACTGTGGTATTTGTAGTTGAAACAGTAACAAAACACTTGCCATGGTTTTACTACAGTAACCATAGTTTTACTGTGGTGTTTATAGTTGAAACAGTAACACAACACTTGCCATGGTTTTACCACAATAACCACATCACTGGCCATGCCTTTAATACCTTTTTGTAATGTAATTGTAATTCAATATTATTTTTCTGTCTTGCAGTTACTTCAGATCACATACTCCTCCATCTCCATCTCCCACAACAATCTTTAATCCAACAGCTCTTTTAAGAGGCCATCTCTCGCAAAAACTCACTTTCTGTCTCTCTCTCTCTGTTTTTTTTTAACTGTAATTAATTTACACATATTTTTGCTCTCTTTCTTTCTCTTATTCATCATGGAATATTTTTAAAAATCAAAATTTGATCAAATCTGTCAGAAAGCTACTATTAGGGAACTTGAACTCAAAGCTCCCAGTGCTGATCTTGAAGAAGCTGCCAGGGAGGCTGAACAAGTCCTTCAAATTAGGTAATGTTGAACACATTTAGTTATAGCTGATTTGCTTTAATGAATGTATCCTTATTTTATGTTTTATTAACTTTCCTTAAAGTCCTTCCTCTCAAATAATTTGGTCACAGATCATTTTTAACACACTGTCTCAACATGTACTGTATATATTTCTCTTTGTTTCAGCTGAAAAGGAAGTGCTGTCAAGGGCTTGTTAAACCTGTCTTCGTGGAGAGGGATGAATTCGGCCATTTTGTGCGTTTATGGAGAAGGAAAAAAGCTGCAAAGGCAAATGTTTCCAATGGTATGTCTGTGTTGGTCTTAACCCTTGATTAAACATTACTGCAGTTACATTTTGCACAGCATTTGATGTTTCTTAAACTTTGTTTTACATACTACACTACCCCATCAGTAAGAACCCACAATAAAGCGTCATGTCGAAATAGTAATAGTTCGTTCAACTGACCAAGTCAGCAAATTCATATGATATTTTGCAAGTGCACTCGTACAAAATTCTATGACTTTTACTCCAGCTGCTGTCATTGGCCATTGCCTCAACTCTCTTGCAGATTGTGCCCATTGTAAGTAGTCGGACCGTTTATATCAGAAAGTTCATATCAAGTCCATTGTATTCTTTATTAACCTTTACATATTGCCGCCGTCTCTTCTCGTACCAACAGTAGGCTACATGATATCTTTCCACATGTTGATTTTTATTGACCACATCTGTTTAAGAAGCAAGAGTCTGGAAATGCTAGTTTAACAAGTTGCGTGACTCATCAGATCTTCAAATAACTTGTCCTAATCAGATCACTTAAACGATTAGTTCACCCAAAAATGAAAATTCTGTCAGTAATTACTCACCCTCATGTTGTTCAACCTCGTAAGAATTTCATTCATCTTCAGAACACAAATTAAGATATTTTTGATTAAATCTGAGAGCTGTCTCACTCCTCCATAGAAGCTAAGGGATCGAAACTTGCCGACCTAGAAAGTTAGAAAAGACAATGTTTAAAATAGTCCAAGTGACTACAGTGGCTCAACCTTGAGTTTATCCAGCGATGAGAATATTTTTTGTGCGCAAAAATAACGACTAATTTAACTCTTCATTTTCTTCTCTGTGGGCCTCTGAGTGAGTTTACGTAGTGTAACAGCACAGTGCTTCTGTGTTGTACGTCACACGTAGGCTCGCTATTGGCCGACGCAGGTCATGTGTGTGATGCGTGTGACGTACAACACAGAAGCGCTGCGCTGTTACACTTCGTGGCTCACTCAGAGGCCCACACAGAAGAAAATGAAGAGTTGAATAAAGTCGTTATTTTTGCTTGTTTTTGCGCACAAAAAGTATTCTCGTGGCTTGATAAACTTATGGTTGATTGATGAAAGTCTTACAGGGTTGGAACTTGGAACAACATGAGAGTGAGTAATTTACTGACAGAATTGTCATTTTTGGGTGAATTAACCCTTTAAGTTCGTTCATAACACCAAGAACAATAATTATAATGATAACTATTTTAACATCCACAACAAACGGACGATAAAGTTCTGTTTATTATCAAAAGTGTGTGCTGTGGTAATGTTGTCTGCCATTTTAAGTGCTTAAGCTTTTTAAAGTTGGATAGATCCTGATTGGCTGTCAATGTTTTTATAGTTCATCATGTGATTTAATAAAATTCTCTTTTGTCCTTTCTTGCAGGATTTGTCACGAATTACTTAGTCTGCTCCATCAGCTCTCTACAATATCAAACTTCATCAGCTCTCCTCTACAATATCAAACTCCATCAGCTCTCTACAATATCAAACTCCATCAGCTCTCTACAATATCAAACTCCATCAGCTCTCTATAATATCGAACTCCATCAGCTCTCTACAATATCAAACCCAATGGCTCTTTTAAGACCCAACCCATCCAAAAGTTTCCACATCGCTCTCTGTCTTGTGTGACACATCTGCTCTCAGCCCTTCTTCACTCTTATTGCTAATTTCCACTCTGACCATGTCTACTTGTAATAATTTCTTTTCTACAGTGAACACTCAGATTCTACTGTGAGCACTCTTGTCACCATCCCTCCCACTGTATTCTACTTGCCAACACAGAGAAAGAGGGGGGGGAATGGTAATGTAAAAATAACCTATTTTCTTTCTTTTTAATATTATTTCCTTAATTGTTTCAACTTAATGTTATTGAATTTCATATTGTGTAATTATATATATTTATTTATTACATGGCTTGGTTGAATTCTAATGTAGAATGCGGTCTGTTGTTTCTTGAAAACAGACCGCTGCTAAGTAAAACACACCGTTGCCATGAAAAACAGAGCGTTGCAATGGATTCTAACCGTAGAGACGGAGCGCTAAACGCTATTTTCTTTAGCAGAAGCAATACAATCATTTTTAAATCAATAAACTCCTTTTTTAAATCAATATTTTGAGTCAAATTATTGATTTATTTGGTAGGTAGCCATGTAATAGGTGGGATAATGTCCCTTACACATTATCCCTTACATATATCATTCCAGTTCAGTTTTCTCCATCTATCTGAAATGCCAATCAAAATTACATGTTGTATACTATTCAATGTTGTTTAAAAGGGGTTTCGGTTACATATCAGTTACTTTATCAGTCAGTGTTTTTTTTTAGAGGTTTCTATTTTTCACTATAATTGATGACCTCAATGCAGATATTTTTTTATATAACCAACCTATTTTTTTGTTTTCTTTTCTACATAATGGCGCAAACTGGAGAAGTACCTGTGTGACAGAGGATGCTGTGCTGGGCGCTTATCTTTGTATTTAAACAGTTTGACATATAAATAAACATTGGGAAATTACTACAAAATGTATCCATTCATTATGCTATTTTTGAGCTTTTTTTAAATTCCTTTATTTATACTAGCTAATAATGGTAAGGGGTCCATTTCCAGGAAACAGAAGTGATTAAATATATACCTTTAATACATTGTAAATGTTATAGAAGCACTTAATTTTAATAGTAGCTGAACTTATCTTTGTTTAAGAAATACTGAATGCTTGAATAATTATCAGAGGATTAGTTTTTTGTAAGCAAATTAAACTTTTTGAATTATTTTAATACTTATTTGTCATACAGTATCCAACTGCAACATTTTTCTATTGCATGTAATCTATTGTTGCATCGGGTTAACCCCACAATGCAATCTCATTTTAGTTTTATATTTAATGGGGACAAATAAATGTTTAATTTGTCCATTCACCACAAGAACCTGGAAGATCCTGTCATAAATGACCATATATGGACAAGTAAGTGTGACGCATCTGCTCAACTGGGTTGTCATTGGCTTCGACATTTCCTTGGCACCTACAGGACTGGCTGTGGTTGGACAATCTTTAAACCCATATTACTAAACGTTTAATGTTGCAAAGTACGTTTTGCTGTTATAATTACGTCAGTAATACATAAAGTTAACAATGTGGTGTTGATTTGTTGTGAGAAATTACCCCTTTACCGAGATCCTAACCCTAACCCTAAGTATAAGTTAACTGAACTACAAACAAAGACTATTGCCAAATAGTATATAATGATAGAGGCTCATGGGTAATGTAGTTTAAAACGTTTAATAAAGAAATTTTAAAAAATACTATCTTTACTGAACATAGGGATATCTAATCATGGTCATTGTGCAAACCTCTAAGACATATTTGAGAGGCAGGCTAAAATTTGGTATTTTACTATAAGCACTTTTTAAAATGCCTTTATACCACCTTTTCATATATATATATATATAATTTTTAAAAAAGTGAAGTCAACATCATTATGTAAACATAGCATAAGAATAGTGTTGACAATAAACAAAGACATCAATTTAAACAACCAATACACTTGTGACACTTCATTGTACAACATTGTTTTGTTGAATGGCATACTGTCCAAGTACACACAGTGTGTAACTTATGGCTCAAAAGTCTTAACAAAAAATGAATGCACTGCAAAGCATCATAATGTAAAAGTTCTGGACATCAGAAATTTGAATGCTCATCCTGCTTATAGTACAGGATCCATGTTGATCTTTCCCTGGTACATCATCCTCAGTGTGCCTGAAGTGCCCATAACAATATAGCCCATGCAGTCTCTTGTGATGCATCTCTCAGCCTTTCATTTCATGTAACTGAAATTTGGCATATTTACTGTATTTGACACAGCATCTAAGTCCTAAAACATATACAATGGTAACATTCTAGCAAATGATTGTCCCAAATGTCATTAATATGACAAATGTTCATGTCTCAATTAAAACAATCATGCTTATTATGTCTTATTACAAAATCTAATTGTGTATTTACCAAACACAATCCTTAATAAATAATATTCACCATATTTTGTTATCCAACACCATGTACAAAACTTTACTGGATAATACAGCATAAATACAGCTAAAGCAGCATATAAAGACTTATGATATTTGAGAGAAATAAAAAAGGGTTGTTATAATCATGATATTTATCTCCCTATCAAAATCTTCTTCTTCCATGTATATAAGCAATTTGCAATTGTTATCGAGCACAGTACAGTACAAATGATGGACAAAAGATGTGATCAAATCAAATAATTTTATTGTCACAAAACCATGAACCCAAGTGTGTACAGGTGATGAAATTCTTTTTTGCAAACTCTGCAGAATGACAGTATGGATGACAAGTATAGAATATTTACACAACACACACAGTATTAATATACACAGTATATGTTAGGGACTCAATACAAGTAGAGAACAATATATGGTACAATATTATACTATACACAGATTGAAAAATGAAAAAAATAACAAACAAAATAATCACAGTATACATATACAGTGCAGTACGGTATGAATGAGTGAAAATAGAATGTCAGGGTCCAGAATAATTCTGAGTAAGAGTCCAGTCAGTGTAATTGAAAAAATGTAGAGCATATGAGGTTGGGGGGTGGGGGTTGCTGTGTGTGTGTTACTGGTATGAGTCCAGTCTGCTGGTGCGGGTTCTACGATAACCTCTGCCTGATGGTAACGGTGAGAGCAGTCCATGGCTCGGGTGTCTGGATTCTCCGTGCTTTCCTCACACACACCTGTAGGAAGGGAAGTTTCCTCACACACTCCCTTGTCCTGGAGGGAGGGAAGCTCTCCTCCAACAGTGTTCTGTGCAGTTCGTAGAGCTTTGCAGTGATGCAGCCAGTCAGGATCCTCTCCACAGTGTAAAATTGAGGGTTGATTTGAGGGTTTTGGTGCTCACACTGAACTTCCTCAGCTGTCTGAGGAAGGAAAGACACTGATGAGCCTTCTTCAGCACAGCATCAGGGTGGATGGGTGAAGTTCTAACCAAAGAAAATATGTATTTAGGAGGTGGTAAATCAGCAAACCATATATAATAGTATTATTTAAAATTGTTGCACTAGACTTTACCATTGATTCCATGGGCCGTAACTCTGACCTGTCAGCGTAGAGCTGGAATGTATTCGTCACAGTGGATAACTGATGCAGTGCTGCACTTGGTGGCCACAGAATCGTCTCCTGTCAACAAAAACTCCATAGTCTGGACGATGTGAACTGACCAACTGCGTGAAGACGGACCTGAGCATTGAGTGTGTTCAGTGCCAGCTATCGGCTCCTCTACCTCTTGATGTAGTCTTTCTGTACAAGTAGAAAATGAGAACATAATACAAGTAGTCATAACAAATTAGTAATGTATTTAAAACTAGTGCAACATGCCTATTTCTTCATCAACTGGCTTCATCCTCCTTCAAACAATCAGACAAAACAACAATTTAATAATAACTCCAGAAAAATTGTCAGTACTCACCATATAAAGTAATTTCCAGCTATAAACATGTATGTATGAGTATCTATGAATACATGAGAAGGCCATGTTCATTTCTCATCCCCAACAGGACTGGTTGTCCTGGTAAATACTGGTTTGCCTGGCTTGTTCTTTTTCAACTGTAAAACAAGAAATGTCTATTGAACCCATGTTTAAATACTATTGTTGTTTAAACCTATACATTAAGACAGGAACTGAGACGGGCAGAATTTTGGGAGTAAGTTTTAATAATGAGAGAAAGGTGGTACTAGAAAAAGCTGTATCTTCAATAGCAAGCTATATTAATAAATGAATTCGTTTACACATGATTACTTGCTGCCAGTATTGTTGTAAGCAGTTTAAAGGCCTCTTCACACAAAGGATGAGCCCACACTGCAGCTATTTAACATATAACGACACAGAGGAACAATTTCGTTGGAATCACTTTCAATGTTGTTTTTTTCCAGCTGATGAACTATAAAAACTTTGACAGCCAATCAGAATCTACTCGACTTTAAAAAGCTTAAGCACTTAAAATGGCAGACAATATTACCACAGCACGCACTTTTGATAATAAACAGAACTTTATCGTCCGTTTGTTGTGGATGTTAAAATAGTTATCATTATAGTTATTGTTCTTGGTGTTATGAACAAACTTAAAGGGTTAATTCACCCAAAAATGACAATTCTGTCAGTAAATTACTCACTCTCATGTTGTTCCAAGTTCCAACCCTGTAAGACTTTCATCAATCAACCATAAGTTTATCAAGCCACGAGAATACTTTTTGTGCGCAAAAACAAGCAAAAATAACGACTTTATTCAACTCTTCATTTTCTTCTGTGTGGGCCTCTGAGTGAGCCACGAAGTGTAACAGCGCAGCGCTTCTGTGTTGTACGTCACACGCATCACACACATGACCTGCGTCGGCCAATAGCGAGCCTACGTGTGACGTACAACACAGAAGCACTGTGCTGTTACACTACGTAAACTCACTCAGAGGCCCACAGAGAAGAAAATGAAGAGTTGAATAAGTCGTTATTTTTGCGCACAAAAAGTATTCTCGTCGCTGGATAAACTCAAGGTTGAGCCACTGTAGTCACTTGGACTATTTTAAACATTGTCTTTTCTAACTTTCTAGGTCGGCAAGTTTCGATCCCTTAGCTTCTATGGAGGAGTGAGACAGCTCTCAGATTTAATCAAAAATATCTTAATTTGTGTTCTGAAGATGAATGAAATTCTTACGGGGTTGAACAACATGAGGGTGAGTAATTACTGACAGAATTTTCATTTTTGGGTGAACTAATCGTTTAAGTGATCTGATTAGGACAAGTTATTTGAAGATCTGATGCGTCACGCAACTTGTTAAACTAGCATTTCCAGACTCTTGCTTCTTAAACAGATGTGGTCAATAAAAATCAACATGTGGAAAGATATCATGTAGCCTACTGTTGGTACGAGAAGAGACGGCGCCAATATGTAAAGGTTAATAAAGAATACAATGGACTTGATATGAACTTTCTGATATAAACGGTCCGACTACTTACAATGGGCACAATCTGCAAGAGAGTTGAGGCAATGGCCAATGACAGCAGCTGGAGTAAAAGTCATAGAATTTTGTACGAGTGCACTTGCACAATATCATATGAATTTGCTGACTTGGTCAGTTGTATGAACTATTACTACTTCGACATGACGCTTTATTGTGGGTTCTTACTGATGGGGTAGTGTAGTATGTAAAACAAAGTTTAAGAAACATCAAATGCTGTGCAAAATGTAACTGCAGTAATGTTTAATCAAGGGTTAAGACCAACACAGACATACCATTGGAAACATTTGCCTTTGCAGCTTTTTTCCTTCTCCATAAACGCACAAGATGGCCGAATTCATCCCTCTCCACGAAGACAGGTTTAACAAGCCCTTGACAGCACTTCCTTTTCAGCTGAAACAAAGAGAAATATATACAGTACATGTTGAGACAGTGTGTTAAAAATGATCCGTGACCAAATTATTTGAGAGGAAGGACTTTAAGGAAAGTTAATAAAACATAAAATAAGGATACATTCATTAAAGCAAATCAGCTATAACTAAATGTGTTCAACATTACCTAATTTGAAGGACTTGTTCAGCCTCCCTGGCAGCTTCTTCAAGATCAGCACTGGGAGCTTTGAGTTCAAGTTCCCTGTTATTAGCAGCTTTCTGACAGAATTTATCAAATTTTGATTTTTAAAAATATTCCATGATGCAGAAGAGAAAGAGAGCAAAAATATCTGTAAATTAATTACAGTTAAAAAAAAAAAACTGAGAGAGAGAGAGAGACAGACACAGACAGAAAGTGAGTTTTTGCGAGAGATGGCCTCTTAAAAGAGCTGTTGGATTAAAGATTGTTGTGGGAGATGGAGATGGAGGAGTATGTGATCTGAAGTAACTGCAAGACAGAAAAATAATATTGAATTACAATTACATTACAAAAAGGTATTAAAGGCATGGCCAGTGATGTGGTTATTGTGGTAAAACCATGGCAAGTGTTGTGTTACTGTTTCAACTACAAACACCACAGTAAAACTATGGTTACTGTGGTAAAACCATGGTAAGTGTTGTGTTACTATTTCAACTACAAACACCATGGTAAAACTATGGTTACTGTGGTAAAACCATGGCAAGTGCTGTGGTTACTGTGCTTTACCTACAAATAGTAGACAGTAAAAACACAGACTGTGGTAAAATCATGGTAAATTACTGTGTTTTAATTACAAATACCACATTACAACTACAGTAACTGGTAAAAAAAACCATAGTGTTGTGTTATTGTGCTTTAACTACAATAGTACACAATAAACACACAGTTACTGTGGTAAAAGCATTGTAAGTGTTGTGGTTACCATGGTTACGGTGGAAGAAGCATGGTATAACGTTACTGTGCTTTTACTACACATGACATGGCGGATCGACAGTTACTGGTAAAACATAGTAAATGTGTGGACTTTTTGCATGATACCTTTCCCAACACAGGCAAATTTCAATTTTTGAATGTCACAATGAAAACTAACTTTATAATGCTGGCGTCCGTTTGAATGAACGTCACACAGCTTGAAATATAAATACCGATTTGAAACACGACGTCTTTTCATTCATAAACACGGGACTATAGACGGATGGAAACCCTACCTGTACGTGTGATGAAGTCATCAAAAAGATATATTTTTATAGCAATAAACTACTTTGAATAGCTGGGAGAGTTTGACGTAAACTGGTAACGTTAGCAGGTAGATAAAAAAAACCCATAATGCATTGAGGCGAAAGTCAAAGTTTATAATGCATTTCTCCATATCTCCAGCTGCCGGTAGGGGCGCAAATTTAGGAAACGCTCTTATGTGTCGTATTTGAAGGTAGTCACAAACGACCTAAATGGTCGTATGGGTTGGAGGACTTGTTGATTGATTCACACATTCACTCATCAGACAAACTTACATAGATTATACAATGTTTATTGTACATCATTATATTCAACGTAACACACATCTTGATTCATATATTGCATATTAATATTGCATATATTGGCAATCATACAACTAACATGTAATTGTTGCATACTTTCATACACCTTAATGACTAATTCAAAAGAGTGAAAAAATTATTTATTGCAAATTTCCATCACAATTATTTAAATTAAAACATTATAATATTCAAAACAATATTCATAACAATATTTAAAATGATATTAAAAATTGTATTTAAGACTGTGACAACGCTTTTTAATATAATTGCTCGGCTAGACTGGAGACCAGCTTAAACAAGCACACTGAGTTTGGGTTTTGATCTTGTGTTCTTGGTTTTAAGATGTCTTGAGATCATATAAATGCTCTGCATTGGATTATTTTAACCACTAGCATAATTAGCATGTAATTTTTGCTATTACCCATTGTAAATAAAGTAGTAAAGTATGATTTTGGGTATGACTCTCTCTCTCTAAACATTAACATTAACATTACAGGGAATGTTATTACGAGCCCCACACTATTCCTTTAAAGGGGACACACACAGTTTCTGCTAATCTCATGTTAATCTTGAATACATAGAGTAATATTGCATCCTTCAGTCTTTAGTTTTATCAGATTTATTAAAGACCAATACGCTGTACAGATTCTTTCTGAAAACAGTCGAGCTCCTGGAGACATGCTTTGGGCGGAGCTAAAGATTCACAGTAATAATCATCACATTATTACCAGATCATTTTTGTTTCACTATACGTTCGCGTTGTTTACATTGCATTTACGAGCTGATTGCCAACACAACACTGACATTTGATGCAGTTACTGCCTGCGGTTCCGACTCATAATCGGGAAATTTTAGCGCTGAGACCGCTCTATATTTTAGTTTCAAACGATCTGCAAATCCAGCGTTGAACTGGACTGAACTTGTTTATAAAACCTTCGTCACCGAAATGCCGGGAACAAACAAACAAACAAACAAAATACTTATAAAAATTAAAATCTGTCCTTCAGATCAAGTCATATTCGTGAAAAAGTTGCTGTATCCAAGGAAAGCTAAATTTTTTTAAAAATCCTCCTTTTAACATTTAAGGATATTTCCAATGAAATATGTCAGCTCTGGTCAATACAATGAATCAATGCCATTGATCTCTATAAAGTGACGCATCAGCTTCAGCGCTGCTGCTCATCTGAGCCTTGTAAAGTGGAGCTCAAAGTTAAAATTAGATATGAAAATAATTAACCCCTTGTTTCATTACATATATCTTTGAATGAATTTGCATTTTTTTACATTTTCGCTGAATGAACGCTTTAATGACTCACTCAAAAACAGTCCCTTGCCGCCAGCTAGTGGAGTAACAGTGTAACTGGACTGAGTGACAGCCTGAGACGAGCAATGCCGATACTGGTGAAATATCAGCAGAAAACCTCTCGTAAAGTGAGATTCGAGGATCAGAATTAACTGTTATATAACAATGGCCTAACAAGCTTATTGTCAGGTTTATGTTCTGTTATTACATTACGTGGACCCTTATTTTGACATTATCTTGTGTTTACTCTTTGTTTCAACGCTCTGTTTAGTTTCGGTCCATTACTGAACATGTAGTTTTCGTGCCTGCTTGAGTCACTCAAAATTACCTCAAGGGAAATTTAGGAAAAACAGCCCTACTTGTTTCTTATTGGCTATTGTGACAGTACTGACGTAATCACAATCGGTGTAGGAAACATTGGGACATGCCATAGTACGATTTGATTAAACATTTGAACTTAAATTGAAGTGTTCAAGCCATTAAACAAATTCAACATAAACATAAACATCTTCCACAATGTATTTTTCCTCTTCCACAGTCGGTGATGCAGGGAGTCTTGTGATTGGTTGTCAAGCCAGCCAATCAGAATTTAGCAGCCTCATCTCTGATTGGCTGGAATTATGGCATATTGTAACACTGGGTTGTGTTGAGCAGCTTAGAGAGCACTCAGGGTTGGTATGAGAGAAGCAAGAAAGTGAAACTTTCCACATGCGAAAGAGAACGTCTGATGAATGAACAAAATGAATTATTTTTTAGATAAGAACAATACTGTTTAAGCGTATGAGCATTAAACTGTGTCGTTAGTAAGTAATTTCCCATCATTTTAGTCTTCACAGTCAAGGGAGAGCAGTCGCCGCCTCGGTTTGTTTGGCAAAATTTGGCATGGCAATAGTTAACACACACTTTTGAGTTGATTACAAGAGCCTATTGTATTCCATCATCCTTTTTTTTAGTGAACAATTGAAGCAATTGATGTTTCAAATGCTTGTTTTGTTCTGTTTGATGGGTCTGACTGGTACATCTTTATAGCTTAATATCTGTAACAAGCTAAGATTATTTGCCAATCTTCACAGAATCAAGTCAAACATATTATTGTGAGATCCGTCTCAATAACTTTACACTTGTCGTCACTTTTTGCATCAGTTCACACTAAAAAAAAATGGACGAGGAAGGTTGTGCACTTTACATAATATATTTATATTTAGTTTACTTATAATAATTGTGTTTTTGACTTGAAATGTTTTTTTCTATTAAGGTCCACGTAATTATGTCTCAACTTAACAGTACAAAATCCTAACACTTTGTCTTAACACAAACCATTTATGTTAAGTAAAATATTCTTGCATCCAGAGGGTGGCGCTATAGTGCGACGCCAACAGCCATTTTGCCCTAACTTAATTTGATTGTGTTTAATCTGCCTAAAGAATGTAAAATTTAAGTTTACTTAATCCGTTTGTGTTGGATTACATGAATGATTTGTGTTGCATTAACTGAAACTGGGCTGTGCTTGTTAGTTCCCAGTATGCTTTGCATATGGTTGAATTAAGAGAGAATAAATGTTAAAATTAAGTGTTATTTTATATTTTTTTGAGAAAATGAGAAAAGGGGAAGACTTGATAGTGTGTAATTCTGTTTAATGTTCAATCACATTGGAATTATTAGAACCATTTAAATTACATTGGTTACCATTGTGGAGAAGAGTGGAGCATTTTGTTTGGCTGTGGACTAATATCATTATTTTCTACTGCTTTGGTTGAAGGAACATGTAAATCTTAGCATTTAAGATGTTAATATGTGCTACTGCTAGCAAATAGCTAGCTATAGTTTATCAATTTAATTATGTGTCACTAAAATAAATGAAATATTAATGGATGAATGAATATAAAAAATACCTGAATCATGTCAGGAAGCCTTTAAAAATTCACTTTGAGACTACTTTAATTGGGTCACTTAAAGTGACTTAATTCCATGATGTTGAAGTTACATGAACAAATTATGTTTGTTTAACGTAACCCAGTTATGTGGAACCTGTTGACATAAAAAAGTTAATTAAAGCCAACATATAATTTTTTTTATACAAAACTGATACTCTGATAGCCTCTGTTCTTCTTCATGTTCTTCAGGTGTATTTGATGATGAAACAAATGAAATACAGTGAGTGTATGGGTGCAAGATTACTTATAGTCAACAGAATGTGTTAAAGGGACCATCAAAATAAAGTGAAACCCTCTTTTGTTCTGGTCTGGGTATAAGGGAAACTGATTCTGTATCAGAAAACCCCTTCGTAGTGCCGTTTCAGTTTCTTGTGTCAGAACTCACACCGATGTGTGTGTCTCCACTGTCAGGTATACATTTCCTTGTATTTTCACATTTGGAATTGTGTTACACACATTGTTCTCATAGAAAACACACTATAGTTTAAAAACTATAAAACACACGACTGCTTTACTGTGTTGTATGCAATACTTACACTCTAAAAAATGGCAGGTTGTTTTCAACCCAAATTTGGGTAAAACATGGACAAACCCAACCATTTTTTTCTTTATTAAAATTTTTACCCAACTGTTGGGTTTGTTGAAACAATCCATCATTTTTAACCTATAAAAATGTTGGTTAAATGTTGTAGATGCATTCTCATTAAAGCATGGATGGATTCTGATCGGCTGTTCGATGCGACAGTCGTGTTTCATTTGCAACCTGACATAAATATACAACAAAAATAATATTTAAGTGTTCAATAAAGTGTATTTACTTTTTTATTTACACTTTTATGTAATTGTTTTATTTTGTGAGCTTAAAGTTAAAGTTTGTTAGCTTGTTGTTCTTCAATAAATTAAGTTGTATATTGCATATTGGACTGACAGGTCTTATTGGTTACAAATTGGTTAAAAATGCTGGGTTGTTTCAACCCAAATTTCGGTCAAATATGGACAAACCCAACATTTGGGTTAAAATCTTAATAAAAAAAAAAAAACGTATCCCAACGGTTGGGTTTGTCCATGTTTTACCCAAATTTGGGTTTAAAACAACCTGGCATTTTTTAGAGTGTAAGTATTGTATACAACACAGTAAAGCAGTCGTGTGTTTTAAAGAATAAACTCAACTAGTCTATGTAGTAGCACAAACTATATGCATTCTAGACCATGTGTCTTGTGTAAACTAGAATAAGTGTCTAACTGGAATTAATTTTAAGTTATATGTGTGGCTATGTTGAATTTGTTGGTCTCGTACATGAAACACTGCTATTTCCCATATAGCTGCAGTACAACCATGTACAATAGGCCCACAATGCAATTCACAATTGCATTATCATTTTTGAATTAGCTTGGGCCTGTTCACACTTGACGTCTTTTTTCAAGCTGCCAGCGTCTGTTTTACATTATATCCTATGGAGTAAACCATGTTTTCAAAAAGTCCTGAGCGCTGTTTTAACTCCTTGTGCTCTAAAACTAGTAAAATAAGTCCATCTACTGGGACCTTCACCATTTTTTCTTGTTGTTATGGAAATGACAGATCTCGTTACTCGCTTGTCATTGGTCAGCTGTCAAAAAGGCGCTAGACGTAGAGCGTGTTTTTCAGAAAAGTTTAAAAGTTTATTCAACTTAAAAAAGACGCTCTGAGCTGCAGAAAAAGACATCTGTGGTGGCGTTTACATTTAGCTGACGCTTTTATCCAAAGCGACTTACAATTGCTATATATGTCAGAGGTCGCACGCCTCTGGAGCAACTAGGGGTTAAGTGTCTTGCTCAGGGACACATTGGTGTCTCACAGTGGATTCGAACCCAGGTCTCTCACACCAAAGGGTTCATGACGAATTCATTTATACCTGACGAATTCAAATGTTATACTTGATTTATTCTGTATTCTTCTGAAATCATCATGACCAGTATAGATTAAGTTGAGTCTGGTGTTTCTGCAAATCTGCATCATAGATCAAACTAAAGGCCCGATGAAAGGAGCATGTGGCACATCATGTGGGACCTTTTGGTATCAGTCAATCACTGACTTAGCAAGTTGCAGCATCGTGACTAAGGCCCCATCCACAATACTACGTTTTAGTTTAGAAACGGAGATCTTTTGCTACGTTTGCACCTCCCGTCAGACTAAAACGTCCAAAAACAAGCATGGAGCGGTTCGAGTCAAATATGTCCAAATGTGTTCGACTCAAAGATCAGACGAGTTTGTGTTCGTGAGATCCACGTAACTCGGCTGATGTGAGTCTCTGTGTGACATCGGGTCTCTAATGAACGAATAACTGAGAGTGTCCCAGACAACAACACAGTGTCGGCCCAGATCCGGCCCACATCTGGTATGTGTGGAATCCATGTGTACCAGATGTGGGCCGGATCCTGGCCGACACTGTGTTGCTGTCTGGGTTACTTTCAGTTATTCAAAATACGTGTTTTCAATGTATTCTTAGTTTAATAAACTAAAGACACTTATTTTAGATGGTTGCTATAGAACAATCCCAGATCGCAGTGTTAGTGTTTGGGAATATTTGCACATAATTTTATACACAAAGAAAATGATAGTGTTTACAAACTTTTTTTTTTTTTTGATAAAAACAATACATCACGATAGTTTAAGTAAATGAGCATTGAGCTGTGTCATCATCAGTCTTCACAGTCAATGGAAAGCAGCCGTCATCTCAGGCTATTTCAAGATTTAAGTTAACATGACATCATAAGTCAAACCCACACTTGGACACATTTCTAATCAGTTAATCCCTCATCACAAAACAGCAGTGTTTTTGAGATATGCAAGAACAGAACATGGAAAAAGAACAACTTTTGCAGTTTGTATCTTCCGATAAAGCATCCATTGATATATTTCTGTTCAGAGTTTGACCTCTGACTTTTATTTAGTTGTTTGCCAAAGATGCTTTGATGATTCAGTAGTTGGTTTCACTGTCAGACTGTGATGTTCATAAATAGCAGGACAGGAAGAAGACCTTCACCTACAAAAGACAAACATAAATGGTCACTATCCTGAGATGTTTGTCCATCCAACAGATTAAAAAAAAACATTTCTGAAGAAATCAGGATGTTCAGGAGGTTTCAGTTCCATATAATAAGAGTCAGAAGAACATTTATAGGTTGCCTAGCAATGTGTTTGAGTGTTTGTTTTTGTGTGTGTGTGTGTGTGTGTGTGTGTGTGTGTGTGTGTGTGTGTGTGTGAACTTGGTGCGTCAAACTCTGTTGTGGGAGGATTCACACATCAGACGAAGAGCTTGAGAGTGTTTTCAGTGGAGGATCTTCTCACTGAACAACTGAAGAAAATGGTTAAAATGCTTGTTTTCTTCTGTTTGTGTTGGTGGCATATGATCTGTAAGTTATGAAACATTTTTATGGCTTAATATCAGTAACAAGCTAGTATGTTTTTTTTATTTGCAGTTCTTCACAGATTAATCAAATTAAACTTATTGTGAGATCTGAATAATGGAAATTACTATAATGAATTTGCATTTCTCTTCACTTTTTGTATCAGTTCACCTTTAAACTTTACAAAACTGACGTCAGGCTTTGTAAACCAACAGAAGACTCAATCTGTTCTTGTTTGTGTTCTTCAGGCGTGTTTGCTGTTGAAACAAATGAAATACAGTCAGTGTCAGTGATGGAGGGAGATTCTGTGCTTCTACACACTGATGTTACTGAAATACACACACACGACGACATACTGTGGAAATTTGGAGCAGAAAAGTCTCTGATAGCTAAAATAAACAGAGATTCTGGGATCTTCTCTACATATGATGATGTTCCTGATGGGAGATTCAGAGACAGACTGAAACTGGACAATCAAACTGGATCTCTGACCATCACAAACATCACAACTGAACATGCTGGACTCTATGAAGTAAAGATAATCGCATCTGAACTGTCATCAAAAACATTCAATGTTTCTGTCAATGGTGAGTAGAGATCATTTTTTACATTCTTCACGTTTATTGACAGTAGCGGCTCTATACATAAATTTAAGTGAGGCAGATTCTGTGTCAAGTTTTACATAATCGCTGAACATGCAGACACACTTTAGTAGATGTCTAATGTATTTGCATAATTCAGCCTGAGGGTGGCGCTCTAATGTTGATTGACAGGCTCAGGCTCAAAGAGTGTTCAGAATCACATTGATTTATACCAGGCTGTTGAATGCTTGAATCTGATTGGTTGACGAACGTTCTGAGGCTTACATTTTTTTCAGGGAAACAGCTAAAGTAGATCCAAGCAGGTTTTGACCGCATTACCATTCCATATGGTAAAATGGTAAATGGACTGCATTTATATAGCGCTTTCACAGACCCAATGGCCACCAAAGCACTTTACATATTGCCTCACATTCACCCATTCACTCACCCATTCATTCACCGACGGCGGTGTCTGCCATGCAAGGCGCCATCCAGCTCGTCGGGAGCCGCTGGGGTTAGGTGTCTTGCTACCAACCTTTCAGTTTGTAGACAACCTACATGAACCACTGAGCCACTGCCGCCCCTCGCCCCATATCACTTCGCAAAGTGATTTCAGTTATTTCAAAGGTCCTTACAACCCTCAAAAACCCACAGCGACATCGAACAAGCAAATAAATAAAGTAAACAATAGAATAAAAAATGAATATTATTTCAATGTTTTTTTTGACAAAATTGTTTTATTACGTCCAGAAAGCACATATTCTGTTTTTCCCTCTCTCTCTCTCTCTCTCTCTCTCTCTCTGCCACTTGTCCCATTTGCTAGTTTATTTTTCAGAAGGGTGTCCGCGAGTTCCCCCTTTGCGATTGATATACGCCCTCAATGCACACTTTTGCAGAGCCCGCACTGAAGTGAACTCCACAGACTTCTACCCTACCTGACGTTACGTCATGAAAGTGTGGACTCAGAGGAAGACTGCGAGGGGTTAGGGTGCCATTTGGGACAGGGCCTGATTCTCCTTTAGAGCAGTCTTTGAGGCTAAAGCCCAAACCTAGTTTTTGTGTGTGTGTACACTAGTGTATGTGTGCAGTCAAACGCAAAGCCTTTTAAACTACCGGTATACTCCATTTGATAGCATGCGCGAACGCAGAGAATCGACACATGCGCTCTAAAAACTTTCATCTTTGCCCAGTGTCTGCGCTATTTTACTCCAGAAGTTATGACAGATAAAAATGTCTTTGTATTCTTTTAAGCTAAAGTTGTGTCTCTCAGAACCTCCTCACACAAGCACTTGTTAAAGCGGGCGTCTGATGATGTTGTCATCTTTGGTATTTTGCTGTTGGTCTGTCTCTACTTTCATTTTCTACTGTGAAACAACGGGCCAGTGTTGCCACCTTGTGGAACAACTCATTAGTGCAAAACAAATTTTGAGCAACCAAAATACGTGCAAACGAAATTACGTGAGCCTTGCGTACATTAGCTTAAGCGAATCCCGTTTTTTTCTGTTCAGGAACTTACGTGACTCGATTTCATGTCATATCTAGAAGTTTCTAGTGTGTGGTGATTTCACCCTTACACAGAACACACTCCATGCGAGTACAACTAACTTTCCAATGTTATTCTTTCTTTTTTCTGCATTACTCAACAATTTACCACTAGAGCCCCTAGTGGTGCAGTTCCACATTACATGTGTTAAAGTAAGCAATTATATGAATATGAATTGAACATCACGTATTGTATACTTCTCAACACAACATAGTGTAAGTGAAATAAATGAATGTTGCATAATTTCCGAACAAAGTCAGCTTGTTTAAAACCACAATCCTATTTTATCATTGCTCTCTCTCAGAAACTCATGTTCATTGCTGTGGTCCTACTGAAGCTGTGATCCGATTGGTCATCTCTGCTCTGGTGGGCGTGGCTACTGTCGCTGTTCTGCTTTATGACATCAGATCCAGAAGATCAAGAAACTGATATCATAAACATTGTGACATATCTCAGAGTTTTAATCTGTAAAGATGCAAATGGAATGATCAAGTTTATAAAAATATATTTGTGATTTTTTTTAAATTGAACTTTGTTCAATTGTATCATTCTCATTATATACTCTTGTTTATGGTTTATATATTTTATATAAGTTGTATTTAGATATTGTATGATAATCTGAGTAGTGTCAGAGTAAATATTATGGTGTAATCTGTGATGTGTGATGACCTCTAGCGGTGAGTTTGAGGAACTGTAGATTCATCATTATACACTGATGCTGTTTGACCATCATGTATAGACTGAACATAATATAAACTGTGTGTGATTCAAAAAGAGTCTATTAAAGTGACAGAGAAATAATAATATATGTCAAACATCTCAGATCAAACTAGAAACCAACAGTGATATAATAATTAACACATTATTTAGATTTTTAGAATAGCAGATCAGAGGTAAAATTACTTTAAAAATTAATTCAGAAAAATAAAAACGATCAGATAATATTGTATTATTGTAAATATAAATAAACAGAAAACAAAATCAAAACTCTGATACCCGAAACTTGCAGATCATTTCAGCCATAAAAGTTTTACAAGTTCTCAGACCAAAGTGGAAGTTGACACAATGTGAATATGTTTTTAATGTGTGTTTCTAGATTGTTCCAGAAGTGACTGTTAAAGTCTCTCATATTTACAGTCTTAAATCACACACTGTGTCAAATATGAGTATGAAACAGTAATAATGTGAAGAAAAGCTTCAGGGTTTGAACATTTCTCAGAATTTAAGACATAAATTTGAAGAAATAAAATTATTCTTACAATAATCAAAAGCATTTGTTTTACGGTACAATTTTCCTTTACAACTTTTTTACATTATAATCACATAAAATCTATGTAAAGCTCTATAATTTTTTTTATAAATAGCCTATTTGATGTTTTACACGTCATGTGACCATTAACCGACATCAGAGAACCGTGATCATGTGATTGTGTCGTTTAATTATTTTAGTTCAAAATAAATGACAAAATCAAAATTACTAAAACTTTAACTAAATTAAAATTAAACAACACAGAAAAAATAAATATAACTTAAAAAATGAGTAACAACTGTAAGATATGTATGATATAAAACGAGACTAGCACAAAATCTTTTCACTGAAAATATAGCTCAAATAATGGTAATTTATAACAATGAAATAGTGTATTTAAATGTTGTGTTGTAAACTTTTTCTTCGTCAAAGCAGAGACCATGAGACGTTGGGATATCTATCAAGCAGAAGTTACTCTTTATTGAGGACTCGCTGTGCGTCTCTGTAGTCATCCAAGTTCTTCAAGGGGAAGATGTGGAGACAATCTGAACAGAGCATGTAAATGCAGTACAGGAGTGAGCCCGTTATCATCAGCATAACAGTGTCATTCAAATGCATAGATGCTAATCCAATCAGCCTGACAGTATCACCAATACCTTCACATTATCATCAGCTGTGCCTTGAGCTTAAAGCGATAGTTCACCCCAAAATGAAAATGCTGTCAGTATTTACTCACCCTCATGTTGTTCAACCCCGTAAGACCTTCGTTCATCTTCGGAACACGAATTAAGATATTTTTTGATTAAATCTGAGAGCTGGATCACTTTTCCATAGGCTTCTTCAGGGATTGAAACTTGCCAGCCCCGAAAAGTTATTAAAGACATTGTTAAAATAGTCCAAGTGACTACTGTGGCTCATTCTTAAGTTTATCAAGCGACGAGAATACTTTTTGTGCACAAAAAACAAACAAAAATAACGACTTTATTTCAACTATTCATTTCCTTCTCTGTGGGCCTTGAGATTGTTCACTAGTGTAACAGCGCAGCGCTTCTGTGTTGTACGTCACATGTAGCCTCACTATTGGCCGACGCTGGTCATGTGTGTGATGCGTGTGACATTCAACCAGAAGCTCTACGCAATTATACTACGTGAACAATCACACGAATCAAGATAAAAAGTAGGTTATTGTTGAAATGAATAATAATGAAGTAATACAGTAAATAAGCGCCATCTAGTGTTTCCATCATAATGAGTCTCTATCAGAAGCTTCACTGCAGAAACACTGAACTCCTTCTCAACCTTCAACAAACACCTAATCCATCTCTGAAACAAGGCACTTATTATAATAAACATGATAAATAATCAATGTTAATCTATTTCAGGTTTATAAGCTGAAACTGTCAGATAATGTAAGTAATGTTCATCTAATTGCCTTAAATTATATGTGCTTTCAGGTTGGTTATTATTTCAGCACTTGTTATGAAATAAAACTCTAATGGCTAAATGTGACGACACCTTGCAGTGACACAAACACAGAAGCTCCTAATGATGCTGAATCTGCTGCTGGTGATCTTCAGTTTATATTTTCCACAATCTGTGTTTGTGGTGTTCATGATGTTCAGAGATCCAGTCTGATGATCCAGCTTCAGTCTGTCTCTGAATCTCTCTTTACACTGAACATCTGTACAGATCTTACTCTGATCTCCAGTGATTTCAGTGATGAGAATGTAATTATGATACCACATCATCACATCATTTGGTTTTCTTACACCAGGATCTAAAGTGACAGATTCTCCCTCCTTCACTGACTTTCTTCTCATATTATCTGAAACACAAACCAACAAATGATGGAGGATCTTTTGGGGGAAAAACTCCACAACAAGAATTTTCTGTAAAAATAATTGTGCATATTCAATTAATGGATATTGAGAAATTCAGTAGAAACTAAATTTACTGCCAAATTGCTAAATGTCAAGTTATTCGTTTTTATTTGTATGTCAACTCTGCTGGAATATTTTTTTACAGACCCGCACATGTATTACAAACGTACATGTTTAGTACAATGCATTACTACACTGGAATATACATTTCTACATTATAATAATCAAAAATAAGTACATTATAAATCTAACATATTCTGATCCTTATATGAGATAGACTGACAAACTACAAGATTTTTACAATTTACAATTTATTTGCACATTATTGTGAACTAAAAACAATGAGTATGAAATAATAGATGCATTTAAACAGATGAAAAGAACTGGAACAGAACAAAACTAACTTAAAAACTACTGGATAATCAGTGGAAAAACAAAACAGTTGAAAGTAAAAACAGCTCTGAATGTCACTAACATAATAATGTGATTTAAACATAACCTGCTTTCAAACATAATGACTCACCATGAACAGAAACATTGAAGATTGTTCCAGTGTCGCTGCGGTTGATGATTAGTTTATATTCTCCAGAGTGTGTGATTGTGGTGTTCATGATGGTCAGAGATCCAGTGTGACGATCCAGCTTCAGTCTGTCTCTGAATCTCTCAGTTTTTTTATGACACTGAACATCTGTACAGATATCATGGAGATCTCCACTGATGTGAGCGATTTGAATGTCACTAAAATACCATTTAATCTTTTCTTGTTGGTTCGTTTTAACACCAGTGTATATAGTGACTGAATCTTCCTCCATCACTGACACTTCTTCATCAACACCAGACACACCTGAAGAAGAAATGAACAGAAAATTATGTAATGTCTATGACAGATATAAAAAATGATAAAAGAGGAAGTGCTATAAACATGTTTCTCTAGATCAAACAAGCAACATAAAAACAGAATTGATTAACAAAGTCATTCAGACAAACTTACATATTCTATTGTGGGTTATATGATGTTTATTGTACATCATAATAAACACCATAAAACAAAAAATCTTGATTCATATAGGCCTATTGCATTTGTTTAAATCCCTTTATTTTCATAAGCAGTATAGTACAGGATAAATATCAAACGTTCAGTACCATTGTACATTTGAGCTAGATACAGCTTTAAAATTAGTAAGTTTTATCTATTTTACTACATGTCCATAAAGAATAAAACAAGGTGCCTTCTGACATTTTATAGTTATTACAGAGTGGAGAAATCGTGGGATACATTTAATAAGGTTTTGATCTGAACTGTGTCTAGCCTTCACAAAACATCTCTACGTTTCTCAAGCACTTATCCCACATGCTTTCATGAATATTAAAACCATGGTTTAGCAAAGTCTGTTGCGCCCAGATAGCAAAATCTTCCGGGCCTTTTCTGGATTCTTCTGGCATTTGTTTGGTTTGTGTACGATGTTGGCAAATGGATGGCAAACCTGAAGAGTTCCGGAATCGGTGGTGGCGCCTCTAGAGGTGGTGGAGGGATATTATGGCATGAATATGGGCCAGTTTAGGGTCTTCTGGCTCTCGTCTGGTAAGGCATTGGCATTTTTCTGGCAGCTTTCTGGCGTGCTTTTGGCAAAACTGTTTGGGCCGGTTTTGGCCCTGCATTCCTGGCGGTATGATTGCCAGTGTTTGGGCCATAAAAGGCCCGGAACAATTTTGCTATCTGGGCGGGAGAGAGAGGAGGGAGCCGAGCGGTAAGTAAGTGGGTCAAGTGATGAAGAACATGTGTCTGATTGCAGTAATTGGCATGGAGAGACCGCATAAAAGCCAGCGGGAACGAGAGAGAGAGAGAGAGAGAGAGAGAGAGAGAGAGAGAGAGAGAGAGAGAGAGAGAGAGAGATGCTAGGAGTTCAGGAGTTAGGGAGTTAAGGTAACCAGGTTAAATCCTCTGTGTGTGAGGAATGAATAAATACAGCAAAAGAAAAACATTAAACTTTCTTTTATTGTCTAGTTAGATAGTCAGCCACAACTGAAAAATAACAGATATAAATCTAGGAATGAATAACACAAAAAAGCCACAGTGAGTGTTTTCACTCATGCTGGTGGTATACAGATATATGTCGTTTGTTTTCACTCTGGTCCAAACGCCAGGGCTTTATGTTTCCATGACGAAAACTGCGGGAGGAGTAGCGCGGCGAAAAAAAAGTGGAAAAAGTATTTTGCAATAACAATAGTGAGTGCCTTGCCTTTGGCAAGCACCCACTAATAAAGACATTTAAAATGACACGCCTTTGATCATATCCTTAGTAATGGTCTCCATAACATTTTTGTGACATGACAAACTGACGTCAACTCTCCTGCCTACAATATATTTGTGTCTGATTGTCAGTGCCAAGGGAAAGAGAGGGAGATGGAGAAGGAGAAAGGGAAAGGGAGAGCATGCAGGAAGAACCAGGAGAGGAATCAACAACAATAAATTGACATAGTGGCAAGCAAAACAGTAACTACTCATACTCCTATACTAACGTATTGGCATTAAGTAGCCTATATTACATTTAATTTTTGTAACATTATTTTACACCACATTTTTTCATAATAAAGGAGGAGGAAAACAACAGGGAGAGACCATAAGGAATGGGAGGGAATTGACTAGTGAAAGAAATGAAGAGACAGAGGGAGTGCAACATAGAGACCACCAAGCCAAAGCAGCAGAGACAGAAGAGAGCTGTTCAGACTTAGGGGATAAGGAGACTGGTCCTAAACAGTTAAAGCTGTCTCAATACCCTCATACTCAGTTTGGGACACAAAAAAGAGCCTTTCAAGAACAGTGGTTCAAAAGTTTCAGATGGGTGGAATACTCAGCTAGACAAAATGCAGCTTTCTGCTTTCCTTGTAGGGTATTTGGCAAAAATGTCAGAAAGGATGCACTTGTTAAAGATGGAGTTAATAACTGGCAAAAGGCACTTAGCAAGTTTCAAAAACATAAAACAACACAGTCACCTAAGGACAGTGTGGTTTGTTGGAACAGCTACAAAGCAAGCCTGTCAAAAGGGAATGTTGTAGAGCAGATAGAGGCAGCAAGTACCACTGAAATTAGTGAAAAATGGCAGTACCTAGAGCGTATTATGGCAGTAACCTGCTTATTGGGAAAGCAAGGCATAGCATTCAGAGGTCATGATGAAAAAGATGAGAGTCACAACAAAGGCAATTTCCTAGAGTGCATGTCAGTTTTGACCAAATTTGATCCCTTCTTGCAGAGATACACAGCCCCTTCAAACACCACATACCTCTCATCTGATGAGATGATAGAGTGCTGTTCATAAGAACTAACAGAAAATATCATCAGTGAGATAAAGGGAGCAAAGTAGTCTTTATGAGGGACATTGTGTCAAAAGTGATTTATGGCCCTAAATATGATTTTTATGACAGGTTATGATTTATGATTATGATTATGATTATGAAATATTTATGACAGGATGTGGAGCTGGGAGGGGGTTTTATGACCACCAGATGGTATGTGAACTTTTGACCCCCGACCATGTGTTTCCGGAGTTTATGGCTGTTTGTTTGTGTGTGTGTGTTTATGACGGGCAATTTGCTTGGTGTGACTGGGAATGTTTTTTCAGGTGGATGTTTGGAATGGGGATGACTTTTATTATAGTAGAAAAATTTAGACAGAATGATGAAATTATGAACATGAAAAGGTCTAACACGGATATGATTTTCAGATGGATCAGCATCTTGGATGATGTCTGTGGGAGAGAATAAGAAAAGAGTTTAAAGAAACAGGGTTGATGACATAAAAATAACATAGCATTTTATTAACCATTTAAAAGTAAGTTTTAAACATGTGATGAACATAATGAGGTGATCTTTATGCGTCAAACTGCCTAAAGCAGATTTAGCCCCTTAAATCTTTCTGAACAGATGAAAATGTCACAAGGAGTTTAAAGAAATATACCATTGATGCCATATAAACATTAGATAAATAAAACATATAAGCTGTTAATTTATTAATCATTTAAAAGTAAGTTTTAAACTTTAAACACATGATGAACTTAATGAGGTGATCTTTATGCGTCTATCTGGATAATGTCCCAGAGTCTTCTCCTCTATGAGTTTAAGAAAATACAGTGCGTTGTACTTTAAATAATCATATAAATAAAATGAATTAAACTGTTAATTTTATAAGAACATTTAAAAGTAAGTTTTAAACTTTAAACATGTGTTGAACATAATGAGGTGATCTTTATGTGTCTATCTGCCTAGATTTAGCTTAAATCTTTCTGAGTAGATGAAAATGTCACAGATAGTTTTTTCCTCTGTGAGTTTAAGAAATAAAAAAAGTATTGTGCTTAAATCAAATAAATAGTGAATAATAGTTTATATTATTTGAAATACGATGCTAAATTGACTATAAGTATTTTAATCTATTACACCACAAATTACTGCCTTACACAGTTTAATAAAACATATAAAATTTTGAATAATAGTGGATATTATGTGAAATAAAATGTTAAATTAACAAGCATTTTAATCTAATACACTATACTGACTTACAGATAAATAAACCATATAATAGTGAATAATAGTGGATATTACGCGAAATAAAATGTTAAATTATCAAGTATAAGCATTTTAATCTAATACACTACAATATACTGACTTATAGATAAATAAACCATATAAAATAGTGAATAATAGTTGATATTATATTAAATAAGTTGTTAAATTACCAAGTATACACATTTTAATCTAATACACCACGGTTATAGGGTCACACTGCGATATACTGGCTTACATAGATAAATAAATAAAACCCATAAATATCAGATAAATGAAATAATGTATTAAATTACCGAGTATACACATTTTAATCTAATAAATGTGAAATACTGTCTTACACAGATAAATAACCATATAAAATAGTGAATAATAGTTAATATTATATTAAATAAGTTGTTAAATTACCAAGTATACACATTTTAATCTAATACATCATGGGTTATAGGGTCACACTGCGATATACTGACTTACATAGATAAATAAAACATATAAATTAGTGAATAATAGTTCATATTATTTGAAATAAGAAATTATCAAGTATAAGTATTTTAATCGAATTCATTCGAGATATAGGGTCACGCCACAATATACTGACTTGCACAGATAAATAAACATATAAAATAGTGAATAATAGTGGATATTACGTGAAATAAAATGTTAAATTGACTAAGTATTTGAATCTAATACACCACGATATAATGCCTTACACAGTTAAATAAAACATAAAATAGAGAATAATAGTTCATATTATTCGACATGCGCTGTTAAATTGACTAAGTATTTCTGACTTATAAATAAACCATATGAAATAGTCAATAATAGTTCATATTATTTAAAATAAAATGTTAAAAAGTGTTTTAAAATGAGTTTTAAACATGTGTTGAAGTGAACTTACCATTGATGAAATTAGGAGGTCTTTTTGGCTCTGGTTAAAATCACAGATCTTGAATTTCTGAGCAGAAGAGCTGTGTGCTCTCCGTTTGCTGGATTGAAAATGAAGAGTGTCTCCATCATGACGGGGCTCACCGGCCCTTCCCTTCCTCTCTGTGTAGCTGCAATGTATTAGCATTTGCAGTTTGTTTCAGGAAACATCAAGCAATTAAAAGATAGGCCGGTCACCTGGTGTTTTACAATCAAAGACCATAAAATTTTGTATCATAAAATCTCCTGACTGTTGCCAGGATGTCTGACAGGGAGACCCCAAATGTGACCATTTTGACACTTCACAGGCCCATGCTGTAAGATCAATATAATTAGATGTTTATACCTGTGTCTTCAGGAAAAAGTCAAACGGCCACGATGTTACATTTTATATTCATCCATTGATTGTTATGATAAGCTAAATAGTCCTTCCTGGGAGATGTCCCCCATCCTGTTTTTTCTTGGAGAAAGCGTGAAAGAAATAGGCACCCCGATAATGACACCTCAATTCTGACACCTTTTGAAGAGCGGATTTATACATTTAACATTTAAACTTAGAATACAGTATTAGAACTCTCTTTGACTTTATGAATGTACACATAAATGGCAGCTTAATGATTTTTTTTATATTTTTGTGCATTTATTTAAAGAAAGCATGTAGGCCTACCATTTTGACACTTGTGTTCTTACTTCTTTGGCAATATCAATTTTTTTTTTATTTTTTTTTTTAAGAAATATTACTTCAAAAATGTCATCGGGTCACTGGGGTTAGCCATAAGAAAAGTAAAACCAGTGACAATTTTCATGAAAAATTCATTTTACAAAATGGATGCTTCAAACCACATCTTGTCAACCATACTAACTAAATTAAGTAGTTTAATCCATAAGTATTCTAGGTTATTTTTTAAATATGTTTTTTATTTGTTTGATATACATTATTGTATTTTAAATGGGGACAAACTTGTCATTGGCATTAAATTAAAGCATTTTCCCTCTGTAGTCATGTCTGAAATTCTATATAATTAATTAAAAATCAAATATTGTCACATTGATGGCTCAAGGCGGCGTAATTGTTCAAATAACATATTGTTTTATTTTAAAATGTGTTTTACAAGTGTGATATTTCTGTAAGGTTAGTGACAGAACATGGACATTTCCATAGAATGTTCCAGAAATGATTTTGCATGAATTTGTGGTATTATTTACTCAACTGCATCTGTTCAAAACTTTACAATTTTAAAGCAAAAACTGTGCTTAGTCGTCTTAGATCTTATGTATACAATCATATTCAAGCAGTGTTTTGCCCACCGACACACACCAGCAGGCAGAGGTGGATAGTGTCTAGAGTACTTTTCTTTTTGGAAAAATTGTACTTTTAAGAGTAGATTTAAATGTGGGTACTTTTACTTTAACTCGAGTACATTTCTAATGAAAAAGCTGTACTTTTACGTTGGGAGACGCGCCTCTCGTTACATGCTGTTAAATGCATAGTTTATTCCAAGCGCACTGTATCTTTTTTCTTATTTCACAAATGAATCACTCTTTTGAGTCGATTCTGTTCAAAGACTTCGTCAAACTAGTTCGCGAATCAGTTTGAATGATCTGTTCAGTTTCCTTCACACACTGAATCGTCTGAAGCGTTTTCAATTTCAATAACTGTAAGTTACTGAAAGCAGTTTATTTTTCTGAAAAGATGACACCTTACACGTGAAGATAGCACATTGTTTTATAATTTTACAGTCAAAAACAAAATACGCGAAAATCCCCTATTTTAGCATCATTTTCTAAAGGGTTAATTTGTATCTTTTAGGAAATAGCAGCGCATTTTCAGAGCTGAGATGTGTCTCTGTGGTCCATGACGCAGTATAAGTAAAGTTTGTCTTGAGTGAATATTTAATTGTACTCGTCTTAAGGTCTTCAGAAGTCTTAACTTCAGGGTCAATGGGCCTCCTGAGAATATTTCATTTCCCTTAAAACCAAAGATTAAGCTAAAAGACACAACTATACCAAAATCAAATACTTTTGCTTTTATAAAATTTGTATTTCTTATGTCTACAAAGGTTCAAAGTAAAAATATGATAAATATGGCTGATGCAATGTTTTTAAGAAATACCTGCTGCAATTCTCCAAGTTCCTCACACAATGGTGGGATTAAAGATGGTCAATTGGTGAAAACACAACATATGTACAGAATATTTTTATGCTGCATTTTTACAGACCTAAAACCATGATGCTTCAAAGTATGGAATAGAAGTTTTTTAACATTCATATGATTTTGAACATTTATACATTTGTATGTTGCAAAAGCAGAAGTCTATCTTCTTTAAATAAAGATTCAAATTTATGTGTGCTTTAATTTCTTTAAAACAGTCTGACGACCATTATTTCTGTGATTACTTGATTAGTATTAATGCTAGAGGTTTCCTCACACGAGTAAAAAACTCTTTAGATGTGTTTGTGACAAACACATCATCTTAACTTAGAAGACTTTTTTAAATGTATGACCGATCCTTTTTTTTTCTTATGACAAAATTACATTTCATTAATCACCTGAGGCGTTTAACAACCACTGGAAATGCATGTTGATTAGTAAGTTTCGGGCATCGGTTTACTAAAAGAAAATATTATGGAAGTCATTTTCAAACTGTAATTATACCATATTTAATTTATTAATGTTATGGTTTCATGTTAATTTGTAGTTTTTATTGGTCTGTTATTAACTAATGCCTTTTTATTTTTAACTAACACTTAAACATCCAGCACACAATTAAAGAGATGTATGAGCTAAGGATGTTCTCTGTCCCCCAAATAACCAGATAATGGATTGTTCACAATATGCAATATACAGTTAGATATTATCCTACTATAAACTACTGTATGTGTGTAAATAGTTGTGCTTAAATCTTTGTGTGTATTTTTACACACCAACATATTTTGTCACACCATAGTGATGCAAAGTTCCACACACTTGTAAAGCCAATGAACTAACTTTAAAACATAATCTTTAAACAGGAATCACATGAGTCCAAAACACACATGCTTGAGACTGTTAAAGTTCCACACTCTGGTAAAAACGACAGATGCAATTGCACAAAAGTAAATTCTAGATGTCAACTTGCTAAAAAGTAAAATATCACATGAGCCATTTAAAATTAATACAGTAAAGCCACTTGTGATCAGTTTTGAATGTTTGTAATCGACATTTTGTATACTACTCGATTACACTTTTTACATTTTGTTTGTTTTTGTTTTTGTACAGTGTGCAAAAACTATAGTGTCCGAGCGTGGTCAAACATGTTCATATAGGAATTTATGAAAAAACATGAACAAATATAGCATAACGAGAATTAAACGGCAGTCCTTCTATATGAGATTGATTAAGACTAAGCAAATCGTATTTCTTTTAAATCATCATCTTTCCGGCATGTTTTGATACTTTTTCTTTATAAAATGCACTTTTTCTTTTATCTACAAAAGTTCAATTACAATTCATTTCCTGGATAAAAAACTTGATACATATGTCTGATACAATGTTTTTAAGAAATAGCTGCCGCAATATTTCAAACAGTGTGTCCAAAACACACAAGGATGGTCAAGTCAATTGGTGAAAACACAGCTTATGTAAGGTAGTTTTCCAAATACCCCCTAAAAGCAAATACTGTATGTTTGTATTACGCTTTTCAAAGGATAATCTAGCTTTAAAGTTAGAATAAAAAGTTAAAACCAAACATATCTTCATACCCGTTGTGTTCTGACACAAGGCCAGACACAATGTTCTAACAATACTTTTTGGTTTATAAATACACTTTTCTTATTTCTACAAATATCAGTCTGATAAATATGGAGTTAATACACAATGAAGCAAGAGAATAATGCTACAAATACGTATGAAACGCTAAAATACAGTGTAAATACAGATCTAAAATACAGATGATTTTTCTTTTGACAAACCTACAATTCAAATGATCACACCCCGTGGTGTTTAACATCCAAGAGCTGAAGAAGTTCTTTATGCAAAAAAGAGCAATAATACAAATAGTTTAAGTTGACATAAACAAAACACCCCAGATCCTCCCATAAGTTATAGTAAACATTTACAGCATGTAAATAGATTCTGTCAGTTTTGTCAGAGTACATGTAACACATTATTGTAATGCAAACACATCTGAGGGCTAACGTTACCTGTCCTTGTAAAGGTTATGGATAAAATCTAAGCATTTTCTTTATGCAACAATCACGCGTGCACAATTTACTGTAAAAGTATGCACCGTGTATAAGAAAAGAGACATTTATGACCAAAACCACCTTAAGTTGACGAATAAACACCGTGAGGAGTCCGTAATGGACTTTTATTTCACTCCATCCTATCTGTCCTTTCTAAATGCATGTTATGCATCTATTGCGAACAATTGACCCAGGGCATATGTTTTGACCTTGTAATGTTTAATCAAAAGTTTGTTGGAAAATCAAAAATATATGGTGGATTTACTTATATGTCGACAGGTTCTACGTAACTGGGTAATGGTGCATTTTATTAACATTGTTTATTTCAGTAAACTTAAGTTTATTACATAAGATTAATTCAATGCCATGTAGTTGAATCAGGTTAACTTTCTTAATTTAGTCCAAAACTATTAAGTTCAATTATCCTAAAATTAATTGAATGAGAACTTACAATGGTGTTAAATTAACTGGTGTTAAATAAACTGAACAGTATCGCGAAATAATTTTCGAATGAATTCTCTGAAATATTTCATCTCTTAAATCAAGTATTATTATTTTATCTTATTTTTATTAGTATTTATTAATTGGAAGAATCAAAACTTATAATACCATTTTTAGCTCTGACACGGTCACAATAGAATGATGAGTTAAGTGGTGCAATCTTTTATTTCAACAGTATTTTTCTTTACAAAAAGTATGATAGACAGGCATTACATATACATAAAGTAAAACAATAACTCCATTTATAGGTGATCGAGCCAGAATATGAAGTCTCTGCATGCTACCAGGTTTTGGTCAAGGCTATAGCTGACCAGAACTTCAACTATTTCGTCAATATCTGTTTTTGCATTTTTTGACACCAGTGACACACAGAGATCTGTTACAAAGGTACACATACAGAGTAGTTCGTCGACTCCGAATTCATCACTAGATGTACGCACCACATCCAGAACTTTTCTGAGGATTACACCGGTCGGCTCTATGGTGTTAAAAAACATGGGTGTCACATCTGTCCATGATCCGACCAACCCTCTTATGACTTCCATTTCTTTTTTGAGATTTGTTACACGTTTGGTATCCAGCTCACAATCGTTATTCATATCACACGCAGCACCGATTATCCTGTGCATCAAGTCAATCATAGGGTCTCTAAAATAATCTTTAAACATACAGTCGATTGTAGCTCTTAAACGACACTCATTGCCCGTGCCGCACTCACATGCCGGATGATACTTGTGCACCGCATCGCCAGAACTCGTTGGGGAGTCGTTCTCCGTCAGCTTTTGCGTCGCCATCTCAGAAGTTTCTAGATTTTCGAATAGGAAACTGTTTGATGATGAAAGATTTGCATAGGTCCTGGAATAACCCGTGAGTCCTTGCAGCACAACCGTCCAGGCCTTGTGCTTTAAAGCTCTGAAGTTTGGGACTTGGGTCAGCAGTGTGAGTCGAAGAAGTGTAGTTTGCAACAGGTTCAAACAAACAGGTATGTCAACGCAAGCTTTGGCAGTCCATGTAACAATCAAATTTTCCTTCAACTTCTGATCAATGAGATGTTGTAGAAGCACATCAGTCAGCGTTTTTTACGATTTCTAATCCAACGTCGGTGAAGCAACCGTCTGTAGCGACGAAACCGGATTTAGTAGCGTTACCACCACACACAGCAGTCAGGAAAAACGGCTTGCATGCGATAACTGAGGCTGGGCCTCTGTGTAGAGTTTATCAGGCCTGCGATTGGGATCCGCCCTCGGCCCCTGGCGTGTACGGGGATTCGTCATCAGGACGCCATAAATAACTATGTCCTGCATAAACAACAAGTCGTGCATGTCGCCCGAGAGAATTCAGTCGAAAATTATTTCGCGATACTATTCAGTTTATTTAAAAAATAATTTTAATTTAACACCGTTGTAAGTTCTCATTCAAACACAATGCATTGCGTTAAAGTAATTTAACTCAATATTGTCATGTTGAAAGAACATGTTTCAATTAAGTAGACCAAAATAACATTTGATGCTTGTTCAATTTACTTAAGTAAATGTAGTTAATCCAACACAATACTTTCACCATTTTACTTAATCCATTTGAGTTGAAATTACATAAATGAGTTTAGTTAAAATAGTAATATAGAAAACTAGGAACAGGATTTCCCCTTCCCATCATGCTGGATAGGGGGGTGTAAATTTTAACATAAAACGTTATTTATGTGTTTTTTTTTTTTTTTTTCATCAAGATAAAAAAAATGGTTGACTTGTTAATGTTCTTTTTATGTTTATATTCAAAAGAGTTTCTGATATGTTAGTGTTTTACCATTGTGGCAAAGTGTAGACCATGTGGCTGGGATGAAGACGTGCTAACAATAATTAAAGTGGTTTTGATAATTATAAAAACAACTACTTTGGACATGCATTGGATGTGACAAAACCATCTTCTAGCAAATGCCTAACAATAAGAGTCTTTACTGAGTAAAGATTTTGTAAAAGGTTATCTTATTAGATAATATTTGTAAAAGTTGAACACAATCACTAAATAAACGAATCAATAAACAATTGGATTATTTGTTTTAATTTTTGTTTGATATTAATTTTAGGATAATTGAACTTAATAGTTTTGGACTAAATTAAGAATGTTAACCTGATTCAACTACATGGCATTGAATTAATCTTATGTAATAAACTTAAGTTTACTGAAATAAACAATGTTAATAAAATGCGCCATTACCCAGTTACGTAGAACCTGTCGACATAAAAGTTAAGTAAATCCACCATATATTTTTGATTTTCCAACAAAATTTTGATTAAACATTACAAGGTCAAAACATATGCCCTGGGTCAATTGTTCGCAATAGATGCATAACATGCATTTAGAAAGGACAGATAGGATGGCGTGAAATAAAAGTCCATTACGGACTCCTCACGGTGTTTATTCGTCAACTTAAGGTGGTTTTGGTCATAAATGTCTCTTTTCTTATACACGGTGCATACTTTTACAGTAAATTGTGCACGCGTGGTTGTTGCATAAAGATGATGCTTAGATTTTATCCATAACCTTTACAAGGACAGGTAACGTTAGCCCTCAGATGTGTTTGCATTACAATAATGTGTTACAGGTACTCTGACAAAACTGACAGAATCTATTTACATGTTGTAAATGTTTACTATAACTTATGGGAGGATCTGGGGTGTTTTGTTTATGTCAACTTAAACTATTTGTATTATTGCTCTTTTTTGCATAAAGAACTTCTTCAGCTCTTGGATGTTAAACACCACGGGGTGTGATCATTTGAATTGTAGGTTTGTCAAAAGAAAAATCATCTGTATTTTAGATCTGTATTTACACTGTATTTTAGTGTGTCATACGCATTTGTAGCATTATTCTCTTGCTTCATTGTGTATTAACTCCATATTTATCAGACTGATATTTGTAGAAATAAGAAAAGTGTATTTATAAACCAAAAAGTATTGTTAGAACATTGTGTCTGGCCTTGTGTCAGAACACAACAGGTATGAAGATATGTTTGGTTTTAACTTTTTATTCTAACTTTAAAGCTAGATTATCCTTTGAAAAGCACAATACAAACATACAGTATTTGCTTTTAGGGGGTATTTGGAAAACTACCTTACATAAGCTGTGTTTTCACCAATTGACCTGACCATCCTTGTGTGTTTTGGACACACTGTTTGAAATATTGCGGCAGCTATTTCTTAAAAACATTGTATCAGACATATGTATCAAGTTTTTTATCCAGGAAATGAATTGTAATTGAACTTTTGTAGAAATAAGAAAAAGTGCATTTTATAAAGAAAAAGTATCAAAACATGCCGGAAAGATGATGATTTAAAAGAAATAGGATTTGCTTAGTCTTAATCAATCTCATATAGAAGGACTGCCATTTAATTCTCGTTATGCTATATTTGTTCATGTTTTTTCATAAATTCCTATATGAACATGTTTGACCACGCTCGGACACTATAGTTTTTGCACACTGTACAAAAACAAAAACAAACAAAATGTAAAAAGTGTAATCGAGTAGTATACAAAATGTCGATTACAAACATTCAAAACTGATCACAAGTGGCTTTACTGTATTAATTTTAAATGGCTCATGTGATATTTACTTTTTAGCAAGTTGACCTCTAGAATTTACTTTTGTGCAATTGCATCTGTAGTTTTTACCAGAGTGTGAACCTTTAACAGTCTCAAGCATGTGTGTTTTGGACTCATGTGATTCCTGTTTAAAGATTATGTTTTAAAGTTAGTTCATTGGCTTTACAAGTGTGTGGAACTTTGCATCACTACGGTGTGACAAAATATGTTGGTGTGTAAAAATACACACAAAGATTTAAGCACAACTATTTACACACATACAGTAGTTTATAGTAGGATAATATCCAACTGTATATTGCATATTGTGAACAATCCATTATCTGGTTATTTGGGGGACAGAGAACATCCTTAGCTCATACATCTCTTTAATTGTGTGCTGGATGTTTAAGTGTTAGTTAAAAATAAAAAGGTATTAGTTAATAACAAACAAATAAAAACTACAAATGAACATGAAACCATATTATTAATAAATGAAATATGGTATAATTACAGTTTGAAAATGACTTCCATAATATTTTCTTTTAGTAAACCTATGCCTGGATGTCTGAAACTTACTAATCAAAATGCATTTCCTGTGGTTGTTAAACGCCTCAGGTGATTAATGAAATGTAGTTTTGTCTGAAGAAAAAAAAAAGGATCGGTTATACATTTAAAAAAGTCTTCTAAGTTAAGATGATGTGTTTGTCACAAACACATCTAAAGGGTTTTTTACTCGTGTGAGGAAACCTCTAGCATTAATACTAATCAAGTAATCACAGAAATAATGGTCGTCAGACTGTTTTAAAGAAATTAAAGCATAAATAAATTTGAATCTTTATTTAAAGAAGAAGGACTTCTGCTTTTGCAACACACAAATGTATAAATGTTCAAAATCACATAAATGTTAAAAAACTTATATTCCATACTTTGAAGCATCATGGTTTTAGGTCTGTAAAAATACAGTATAAAAATATGCTGTACATATGTTGTGTTTTCACCAATTGACCATCCTTAATCCCACCATTGTGTGAGGAACTTGGAGTATTGCAGCAGGTATTTCTTAAAAAACATTGCATCAGCCATATTTATCATATTTTTACTTTGAACCTTTG
The DNA here is from genome assembly GCA_030770095.1 of Gila robusta. Lineage (NCBI taxonomy): Eukaryota > Metazoa > Chordata > Actinopteri > Cypriniformes > Leuciscidae > Gila > Gila robusta. The sequence goes on from JAVALU010002401.1 coordinate 80,152, forward strand.
TAGACATAAGAAATACAAATTTTATAAAAGCAAAAGTATTTGATTTTGGTGGGGAACCCTGGGATGTTGTGTCTTTTAGATTAATCTTTGGTTTTAAGGGAAATGAAATATTCTCAGGAGGCCCATTGACCCTGAAGTTAAGACTTCTGAAGACCTTAAGACGAGTACAATTAAATATTCACTCAAGACAAACTTTACTTATACTGCGTCATGGACCACAGAGACACATCTCAGCTCTGAAAATGCGCTGCTATTTCCTAAAAGATACAAATTAACCCTTTAGAAAATGATGCTAAAATAGGGGATTTTCGCGTATTTTGTTTTTGACTGTAAAATTATAAAACAATGTGCTATCTTCACGTGTAAGGTGTCATCTTTTCAGAAAAATAAACTGCTTTCAGTAACTTACAGTTATTGAAATTGAAAACGCTTCAGACGATTCAGTGTGTGAAGGAAACTGAACAGATCATTCAAACTGATTCGCGAACTAGTTTGACGAAGTCTTTGAACAGAATCGACTCAAAAGAGTGATTCATTTGTGAAATAAGAAAAAAGATACAGTGCGCTTGGAATAAACTATGCATTTAACAGCATGTATCGCATTAAAATAAAGTAACGAGAGGCGCGTCTCCCAACGTAAAAGTACAGCTTTTTCATTAGAAATGTACTCGAGTTAAAGTAAAAGTACCCACATTTAAATCTACTCTTAAAAGTACAATTTTTCCAAAAAAGAAAAGTACTCAAGACACTACCCACCTCTGCCTGCTGGTGTGTGTCGGTGGGCAAAACACTGCTTGAATATGATTGTATACATAAGATCTAAGACGACTAAGCACAGTTTTTGCTTTAAAATTGTAAAGTTTTGAACAGATGCAGTTGAGTAAATAATACCACAAATTCATGCAAAATCATTTCTGGAACATTCTATGGAAATGTCCATGTTCTGTCACTAACCTTACAGAAATATCACACTTGTAAAACACATTTTAAAATAAAACAATATGTTATTTGAACAATTACGCCGCCTTGAGCCATCAATGTGACAATATTTGATTTTAATTAATTATATAGAATTTCAGACATGACTACAGAGGGAAAATGCTTTAATTTAATGCCAATGACAAGTTTGTCCCCCATTTAAAATACAATAATGTATATCAAACAAATAAAAAACATATTTAAAAAATAACCTAGAATACTTATGGATTAAACTACTTAATTTAGTTAGTATGGTTGACAAGATGTGGTTTGAAGCATCCATTTTGTAAAATGAATTTTTCATGAAAATTGTCACTGGTTTTACTTTTCTTATGGCTAACCCCAGTGACCCGATGACATTTTTGAAGTAATATTTCTTAAAAAAAACAAAAAAACAACTTTGATATTGCCAAAGAAGTAAGTAAGAACACAAGTGTCAAAATGGTAGGCCTACATGCTTTCTTTAAATAAATGCACAAAAATATAAAAAAATCATTAAGCTGCCATTTATGTGTACATTCATAAAGTCAAAGGGAGTTCTAATACTGTATTCTAAGTTTAAATGTTAAATGTATAAATCCGCTCTTCAAAAGGTGTCAGAATTGAGGTGTCATTATCGGGGTGCCTATTTCTTTCACGCTTTCTCCAAGAAAAAACAGGATGGGGGACATCTCCCAGGAAGGACTATTTAGCTTATCATAACAATCAATGGATGAATATAAAATGTAACATCGTGGCCGTTTGACTTTTTCCTGAAGACACAGGTATAAACATCTAATTATATTGATCTTACAGCATGGGCCTGTGAAGTGTCAAAATGGTCACATTTGGGGTATCCCTGTCAGACATCCTGGCAACAGTCAGGAGATTTTATGATACAAGATTTTATGGTCTTTGATTGTAAAACACCAGGTGACCGGCCTATCTTTTAATTGCTTGATGTTTCCTGAAACAAACTGCAAATGCTAATACATTGCAGCTACACAGAGAGGAAGGGGAGGGCCGGTGAGCCCCGTCATGATGGAGACACTCTTCATTTTCAATCCAGCAAACGGAGAGCACACAGCTCTTCTGCTCAGAAATTCAAGATCTGTGATTTTAACCAGAGCCAAAAAGACCTCCTAATTTCATCAATGCTAAGTTCACTTCAACACATGTTTAAAACTAATTTTAAAACACTTTTTAACATTTTATTTCAAATAATATGAACTATTATTGACTATTTCATATGGTTTATTTATAAGTCAGAAATACTTAGTCAATTTAACAGCGCATGTCGAATAATATGAACTATTATTCTCTATTTTATGTTTTATTTAACTGTGTAAGGCATTATATCGTGGTGTATTAGATTAAAATACTTAGTCAATTTAACATTTTATTTCACGTAATATCCACTATTATTCACTATTTTATATGTTTATTTATCTGTGTAAGTCAGTATATTGTGGCGTGACCCTATCTCGAATGAATTCGATTAAAATACTTATACTTGATAATTGATCATCTTATTTCAGATAATATGAACTATTATTCACTAATTTATATGTTTTATTCATCTATGTAAGTCAGTATATCACAGTGTGACCCTATAACCGTGGTGTATTAGATTAAAATGGGTATACTTGGTAATTTAGCAACTTATTTAATATAATATCAACTATTATTCACTATTTTATATGGTTTATTTATCTGTAAGTCAGTATATTGTAGTGTATTAGATTAAAATGCTTATACTTGATAATTTAACATTTTATTTCGCGTAATATCCACTATTATTCACTATTATATGGTTTATTTATCTGTAAGTCAGTATAGTGTATTAGATTAAAATGCTTGTTAATTTAACATTTTATTTCACATAATATCCACTATTATTCAAAATTTTATATGTTTTATTAAACTGTGTAAGGCAGTAATTTGTGGTGTAATAGATTAAAATACTTATAGTCAATTTAGCATCTTATTTCAAATAATATAAATTATTATTCACTATTTATTTGATTTAAGCACAATACTTTTTTATTTCTTAAACTCACAGAGAAAAAAACTATCTGCGACATTTTCATCTACTCAGAAAGATTTATGCTAAATCTAGGCAGATAGACACATAAAGATCACCTCATTATGTTCAACACATGTTTAAAGTTTAAAACTTACTTTTAAATGTTTTTATAAAATTAACAGTTTAATTCATTTTATTTATATGATTATTTAAAGTACAACGCGCTGTATTTTCTTAAACTCATAGAGGAGAAGACTCTGGGACATTATCCAGATAGACGCATAAAGATCGCCTCATTAAGTTCATCACGTGTTTAAAGTTTAAAACTTACTTTTAAATGTTGAATAAATTAACAGCTTATATGTTTTATTTATCTAATATTTAGATGTCATCAATGGTATATTTCTTTAAACTCATTTGTGACATTTTCATCTGTTCAGAAAGATTTGAGGGGCTAAATCTGCTTTAGGCAGATAGACGCATAAAGATCACCTCATTGAGTTCATCACATGTTTAAAGTTTAAAACTTACTTTTTAAATGGCTAATAAAATGTTATGTTGTTTTTATTTGTCATCAATGCTATTTCTTTAAACTCTTTTCTTATTCTCTCCCACAGACATCATGCAAGATGATGTTCCATATGAAAATCATATCCGTGTTGGACCTCTTCATGTCCATAATTTCATACTTCTGTCTACATTATTCTACTATAATAAAAGTCATCCCCATTCCAAACATCCACCTGAAAAAACATTCCTCTCAGTCACACCAAGCAAATTGCCCGTCATAAACACACACACACACACACACACAAACACACAGCCATAAACTCCGGAAACACATGGTCGGGGTCAAAAGTTCACATACCATCTGGTGGTCATAAAACCCCTCCCAGCTCCACATCCTGTCATAAATATTTCATAATCATAATCATAATCATAAATCATAACCTGTCATAAAAATCATATTTAGGGCCATAAATCACTTTTGACACAATGTCCCTCATAAAGACTACTGAGCAAATATGTATGCCATTATGGCTGATGAGGCCAGGGATGGAAAGACAGAACAGTTGGCACTCTGTGTTAGATACGTGTCTGTTGAGGGTGTCATCAAAGAAAGGTTCCTAGCCCTTACAGAGGTGTCACAGTTTGATGCAACTTCGATAACAGCTGCAATTGAAAATCAGTTGGTAAAGAAGGGAATTGATCAGTTGAAATGTGTGGCACAGACCTACGATGGGGCAGCTGTCATGAGTGGGGATGTTTGGGGGTGTATTTACCCTGAGGTAGTGATGTTACGTATGACACTGAAGCTTCGATGTGCGTATCACAAATGCGACGCAATTTCTATTGAAGCCCCGTATCGGGTTGTGTATTGGTTTCCCAGAGTCACGTGATCGATGACAAATGAAGCCTCACTTTCCGTCCAATCACGTGCGTGTTTCGCTTTGGGTGTCAGAAGGCTCGAACCCCAGATCTTACTTAACGAGTCCTCGTTGGCTCAGTCTGGTTGATGGGTTTGTGAGGAGAGTGCTGTACTTTGAAAGTTACATTTAAATAACCAAAACTACTTATTCTTTTTTTGTTGTTATTGTGTCTTTTTGTTTTTGTAAAATCTTTGCACTTTTGGTGTTTTTTAGGTATTAGTATTGTTATTTGGGGTTAGGGTGGGCTTAGGGGAGAGGGGATAGTGTTGGTGTTTGGTGAAGGGTTTGTATTAGAGCAATGGTAACAGCCAAAAAAAAAAAAAAAAAAAGCTTTTAGATTCCTATGTATGCATGTATTTCTAAAAAAAAAGAAGAAAAAATAAATATTTATTTATTTATTATTTCAAATTTTACTTATTTTATTGTTGACCGTTGATGTGTCTTATATTCAGTCAATGTACATGTACAGTCACTCCCAATCAATTTTTTCTCTCCTCACACTTCTGAGGTGGAAACCTTTGTCTTTTGTTGGACAGTGCTGTAGACCAGCACACACAAAGCTCAAATGCCACTTCTGATGCGATCGTAGAAATGGATAAATACCTTAAAGAGACAAACATAAAGAGCTGAAGATCCACTTGAATACTGGAGAATGCAGAAACATGTCTACCCCCATCTATATACATTGGCATTACAGTTTCTGTGTCCCCCGGCCTCCTCTGTACCATGTGAAAAGGTGTGCCAGTGTTCTCTAAGGCTGGGGAAGAACTGTCTAAGAGGAGAAATAGACTCAGCCCCAACACTGTGAAACAGCTTTTATTTCTTAATAAAAATAATTAAAAACTTAAGGACCTTTCTGTCATTCTTACAGTTACATAATCACTATCACTGCCAAGTGTCATAAGCACATTTAATAACAGATGATCCTATCACACAATGTCCTTATTCACTGTGTTTGTGTGTGTGTGTGTGTGTGTGTGTGTGTGTGTGTGTATGTAGAGAGAGAGATAGGCCTTATTAGGTCTTAATGAATCATATAAGCTCATTTTATATTTTGTCACACTTTAATGTGTAAAGGAATTTATTTAATGGCCAAATCATACACACACGTGTAAGGCTTTTATTTGTACACATAGCATTGAAACTATGGAGCGTGTTGTGGTTGCTTCATCTGACAGAGCTTCTTACAAAGGCTTCTGGCTGCTTTATTTTAAATAAGTACCAGATGGCGCTGTTCTCGACACTCTCGAAGCTTTGAATCTTTTCCCGGAACAGTCAGGGGAAAGCCTCATTGCTTCATGATTTCCCCATCCCTACCCTGAGGCAATTTAAGTGCATTGTCACGGTGTTGTGCGGGTGTCACGAATAAAGTAGGAAGCAATAGCGAGTAAATCAGATTTATTTAAAGAGTTTGACAAAGTAAATAAGTCCACAGGCGGCAGGCTGGCGGCGCAGGGACTCCGATGGTCAGATGTAATCCAAGGTGCAAGAAGTGATGAGAGTGACGAAGAACACAACGAATCCAGGACATCCACGGGAACACGACAGGAACAATGAAGGACTGAGACTGGAAACGTAGAGGGATCAACACCAACACCAACAAACAACGATCTGACAACGGAGATGAGAAGTTGATGAGAATATATACACAGGAATAGATAGACTGCAGCTGGTGATGAGATGATGGGTGATTACTGAACGAGCGCTGATGAGCGGCCACGCCCCTCTGATTAGTGCACACACATACAACAACAGAGACACGAGACTAAAAGAAGACATAGGATTTACCAACCGTGACAGTACCCCCTTCCCTAGGAACGCCTCCTGGCGTTCCCAGACTCCCTTACCTGCCGATTGTAATCATCGATAAGGGAGTGATCCAGGATGTCTCTAGCCGGTACCCAACTTCTCTCCTCCGGACCGTAACCTTCCCAGTCCACCAAGTACTGGAATCCGCGCCCCCTCCGTCTCGAGTCCAGAACACGATTGACCGAATAAGTGGGTTCCCCATCTACGAGACGCGGCGGGGGGGGAACCGGGGCTGGCGGATTAATGCGAGCAAAAAAAACGGGCTTAATTTTAGATACATGAAAGACGGGATGAATCCTCCTGTACACTGGGGGAAGATTTAGGCGGACTGTCACCGGACTAATGATTTTGGTGACAGAAAACGGGCCAATGAATCTAGGTGCGAGTTTATTCGAAACGGAGCGGAGAGGAATGTCCTTGGTAGAAAGCCACACTTTAGAACCGACAACGTATACGGGAGGTCTCCGCCGGTGGCGATCGGCTTTGGCCTTGGTGCGCGCCCCCACTTGGAGTAGAGTCTCACGAGCTCTAGTCCAAGTGTGGTGACACCTCTGGATGAAGGCGTGGGCGGAGGGGACCGCGACTTCGGATTCCAGACTAGGAAAAATAGGTGGCTGGTAACCTACGCTACACTGAAATGGTGATAGGCCCGTGGATGACACCGGCAATGTGTTGTGGGCGTACTCCACCATAGACAGTTGCTGACTCCAAGAGGAAGGATTCTTGGACACTAAACATCGCAACGTTCGCTCCAAATCCTGGTTGGCTCGCTCAGTTTGACCATTGCTCTGGGGATGGAACCCAGAGGACAGACTGACCGATGCCCCCAGAAGTTTACAAAACTCTCGCCAGAATTTGGACACAAATTGGGGTCCCCTGTCAGAAACCACGTCTGTCGGGAGGCCATGAATCCGAAAGACGTGATCAACGACAATCAACGCTGTCTCCTTGGCTGAAGGTAATTTGGGCAAGGGAATAAAATGGGCAGCCTTCGAGAACCGGTCCACCACGGTCAAAACTACCGTGTGACCCTGGGAGGGTGGGAGGGCGGTGATAAAATCTAGTGCGATATGGGACCAGGGTCTCGAAGGTACCGGCAGCGGTTGGAGTAACCCGTCTGGAGGTCGATTGGAAGTCTTACCCGTGGCACAAACTGAGCAGGCCAATACAAAATTGTGAACATCACGAGCCATGAGAGGCCACCAGAATCGTTGCTTGACTAAAAACATAGTACGATTAACTCCCGGATGACAAGCCACATTGGAACAGTGTCCCCACTGAATAACGCTGGACCGTAAACTCTCCGGCACAAACAAACGGTTAGGTGGGCAACGAGTCGGAGGCGTTACCCCTTCTAAGGCCTTCTTGACCTTCGATTCGACCTCCCATGTGAGTGTAGAGATAAATAGGGTCTCTGGTAAAATGCACTCGGGAGTAGCCGGGCGATCGGAGCGGTCAAAAATGCGCGATAAAGAATCGGGTTTGATGTTTTTAGAACCCGGGCGGTACGAGAGAGTAAAGTCAAAGCGTCCGAAAAAAAGCGCCCACCGAGCCTGCCTGGAATTAAGTCTTTTGGCCGTACGAATGCATTCCAGATTTTTGTGATCGGTCCAGACGATAAAAGGTACCCCCGACCCTTCTAACCAGTGGCGCCACTCCTCCAATGCTAGCTTGACCGCCAACAACTCTCTATTGCCAATGTCATAATTGCTTTCGGCAGGGGATAAACGATGAGACAAAAACGCGCAAGGGTGCATCTTGTTGTCTGAAGGAGAGCGCTGAGATAACACTGCACCTACCCCCACCTCTGACGCATCGACCTCCACCACGAACTGACGTGATGGATCAGGGGTTATCAGGATGGGGGCTGAAACAAAGCAACCCTTCAATTTGGCAGCTTCGGCTGCGTCTGACCACCTGAACGTCGTTCTGGGGGAGGTCAAGGCGGTCAGAGGCGCGGCTAGTCGGCTGAAATTGCGAATAAAACGCCGGTAAAAATTGGCGAACCCCAGAAACCTGAGTAGGGCCTTACGGAATCTGGACTTGGCCAATTTACCACAGCCTTAACCTTGTCAGGATCCATGCGCATTCCCTCAACCGAGATGATGTGACCTAGAAAAGGAACAGACTGTGCATGAAACACGCATTTCTCCGCCTTGACAAAAAGCCCATTCTCTAGCAACCTCTGAAGCACTTGTCGGACGTGTTGCACATGTTCCTGGAGAGACGATGAAAAAATCAATATGTCATCCAGGTAGACATATATGAATTGATCGACCATGTCTCGCAAAACGTCATTGACAAGTGCTTGGAAGACCGCTGGGGAGTTGGAAAGGCCGAACGGCATAACCAAGTATTCAAAGTGTCCCCTAGGGGTGTTAAAAGCGGTTTTCCACTCATCCCCCTCCCTGATGCGGACCAAATGATATGCATTTCTTAAATCCAATTTAGTGAAGATAGATGCTCCTTGCAACCTCTCGAAAGCTGAAGACATCAACGGCAAAGGATAAGTATTCTTTACCGTGATGTTGTTCAACCCCCGGTAATCAATACAAGGTCGCAATGATCCATCCTTCTTCCCCACAAAAAAGAACCCCGCCCCGCTGGAGAAGAGGAAGGGCGGATGAATCCCGTTGCTAGAGAATCAGAAATGTATTTCTCCATGACCTCTCTCTCTGGGACAGAGAGTGAATATAATTTGCCCTTAGGCGGAGACGTACCTGGCAATAACTCTATAGCACAGTCATAGGGACGGTGTGGAGGAAGAGAATCAGCCCGAGACTTACTGAACACCTCCTTCAGGTCCCGATACTCCGTGGGCACGTTAGATAAATCCACTGTCTCCTCCTGCAACATATGAACAGAAACAGACGGACAGGCAGACACAAGACAGGACTTATGACAAAAATTGCTCCATGATGCTACTGATTTAAGCTGCCAGTCTATCTTGGGGTTGTGACGAGTGAGCCATGGGTGACCAAGAACGATGGGTGCAAGCGGAGTGTCCAGGATATAAAAGGAGATGGTTTCTGAGTGGTTGCCTGACGTGATGAGGGTGATGTCTTCAGTGACCAGAGATATAGTGGGGAGTTCTTGGCCATTGAGGGCGTGTACTGCGATCTGATGGGTGAGGGGTTTGAGGGGAACTTGGTGGTTGAGTGCAAAAGTGTGGTCCATGAAGTTACCTTCGGCGCCCGAGTCTAGAAGTGCGTGACAGTCGTGACGGTGGTTGGACCATCGGAGTCTAACCGGAAGGAGAGTCGATGTTGATGAGGTCTTCTCGGCGGAGATCCCACCCGACAGTAGCCTCATACTTACTGTCGGGCTGGGCCTTTTAAAGGACAGTTGTAGGCGAAGTGTCCATTGCCTCCACAGTACATGCAGAGGCCCTGGGATCTCCGCCTTTCCTTCTCCTCCCGGGAAAGCCGGGCTCTACCCACCTGCATGGGCTCGGGATCGTAGGTATGGCTGACCGCGTCCCCGCTTCCAGAGCGTTGGCTTTCTGATTCCGCCGAAGAGCGGATAGTGGGTACTCGCCGTTCTGCTCGTGACAACCTGGCGTCCACTCTCAATGCCAAGGCGATTAAGTCATTGAGTTTCGGGGGTAAGTCCATGGCATATATTTCCTTCTGGACGCGGTCAGCCAACCCATGCAGGAACATGTCCCACTGCGCCTCCTCGTTCCATTGGCTCTCCGCCGCTAGAGTCCGAAACTCGATTGAAAAGTCCGACACAGATCGTTGTCCTTGACGCAAGTCGGCGAGCACTCTGGCTGCTTCTCTGCCGGCCACTGCGCGGTCAAAGACACGCTTCATTTCGTCGGAGAGCGCTTGGAACGAGGTGCAGCAATCTTCCTGGTTCTCCCACACCGCCGTTCCCCATAGAGCCGCTCTACCAGTCAGTAGTGTGAGAACGAAGGCGACCTTGGTTCTCTCCTCGCGAAAAGTTCTGGGTTGAAGTGAGAAATGCATTGAACATTTAGTTAGAAAGGCCCGACAGAAGTTGGGTTCACCTGAGTATGTCTCCGGAGCTGGTAGGCGGGGTTCTGACTGGTAGAGGTCCGCTGGTGGTGGTTGGGGAATCGGCGGTGGGGTTGGCGCAGCGGGAATGCGCAGCTGTTGGACTTGCTGGGTGAGCCCGGACACCTGCGCCACCAACGCCTGAACAGCACGTGCCGTCTCGTTGAGATTCTTCTCCTGGTTCTCCATTCGGCGTCTGCTGATATTGACGAACTCGTCCAGGCTCTCTGCCGAATTACTCGCTGCTTCCATTTTGAGGTCAGATCGTTCTGTCACGAATAAAGTAGGAAGCAATAGTGAGTTAATCAGATTTATTTAAAGAGTTTGACAAAGTAAATAAGTCCACAGGCGGCAGGCTGGCGGCGCAGGGACTCCGATGGTCAGATGTAATCCAAGGTGCAAGAAGTGATGAGAGTGACGAAGAACACAACGAATCCAGGACATCCACGGGAACACGACAGGAACAATGAAGGACTGAGACTGGAAACGTAGAGGGATCAACACCAACACCAACAAACAACGATCTGACAACGGAGATGAGAAGTTGATGAGAATATATACACAGGAATAGATAGACTGCAGCTGGTGATGAGATGATGGGTGATTACTGAACGAGCGCTGATGAGCGGCCACGCCCCTCTGATTAGTGCACACACATACAACAACAGAGACACGAGACTAGAAGAAGACATAGGATTTACCAACCGTGACAGCGGGTTGAAGAAGGACTCAAAGTCATAAGCTCTAATTCAAACAGTTTACTCAAATAACTCTCACAGGTAGTGATGTTACGTCTGACACCGACGCTCCGAAGCTTGCTTCAAACTCGAACGGTCCTTGCAATGAACCACTGCTTCGGAGCTTGTATCATTACGTCATTAGTCACGTGAAAATGACGTCTGAAGCAAACACACTGCTTCACTCCTGTAGTGAACCACCTGACTGCTTTGACAGCCCAATCCAGTGTTGACAGGTTTGAAACCTGGCGGCTGTATTTCTTATAAAAGTGAAGTGAAATCATGGCAACACTGTGGGTTGTAGTAGTCGGTGTTTGAATTGGTGTTATTGTTGAGGAGAGTGGATTGAGTTTATTGTTGAGGAGAGTTTATTGTTGAGGAGAGTGGATTGAGTTTATTGTTGAGGAGAGTGGATTGAGTTTATTGTTGAGGAGAGTGGATTGAGTTTATTGTTGAGGAGAGTGGATTGAGTTTATTGTTGAGGAGAGTGGATTGAGTTTATTTCAGTGTTGTGATGGAGCCAGCAAGAAAGAGAAGTCGTTCCCAAGTTTGGGAACACTTTAAACTTATTTCCCCGAATAAGGTTAGTTCTTTGACATTTCTGCATACAAATATTTTTACATATGTAGTGAATGATATGGAGCACTACAGTACAATGGATTGCTTTGCTAACATCTGCACACATCTGTTTATCTGTTTTTGCTTCACACTGCAATTTTAACTTAAGGCAGTTTTATTTCTGTGTGAATGTTTTTTAAACACATTTTAAACAAACAAAAAAAAACCCCAACAATTATTTTGTTTTAATTGTTAATTTAAATTCTCATTCATTTTAATGATTTGTGATTTTAAGGGCTTTTTTCTCTTAGTTTTTTTTTTCCTCATTTGTGTGTATGAAATGTGATATAACTAAACTTGCCTTGCCTACATGTAATTGCATAGATCCTCACACAGATAAACGTTGTTGTTACAGGTTCAGTGCTTGGTGTGATCAGCAGTTGGCGTATAATAATAATACGTCTTCCATGCTGAGGCATTATAGGGCTAAGCATGAGCAGTCTGGAGGGTCAATGGAAAACTTCAACTGTCAAGGTAACTAATTTATGGAAGTTTTTGATTGTTACAGTATGAATAAACTTTACTTAAAGTTTTACATGTATTTGCACATTTTCTCTCCAGTGAACCGCAAACAACAGCTTGATGAAGCTCTAGTGGACATGATTGTGGAGGATTCACAGCCTTTCTCTATTGTGGATGACAGTGGCTTTAAAGCATTTGTGGCTAAGCTTGACCCCACTTATGCACTACCATCCAGGCAGGCTCTGAAGATCATGGTGGACCACAAATATGAGGAGCAGAAGCAGAAGGCCATGGCTGAGCTACAGAAAACTGAGGGTGTGAGCCTAACTGCAGATATGTGGACCTCTATTAATATGGATGCATATCTGGCCGTTAAATGCCATTATGTAGACGACAAGGATAAGCTTGCCACAGTATTTCTGGGGGTACGGTCATTTCCAAAAGTTCACACTGCGGAGAACCTTGCAGAGGCCAAGAGGTTGCTCTTTGAAGAATGGGGTATCCAGAGCAAAATAAAATCCCTGGTGACTGATGCTGCTTCAAATATGATAGCCACTGCCAACAACTTAAAGATTAGGCATGTTATATGCATTGCGCATGCCTTGAATTTGGTGGTCAAGAAGTCCCTTGATGCAACTCCTGGTCTGGAAGATGTCAGAACAAGAGCACGAAGGATGGTGACTTACTTTAAGACCAGTACCACAGCAAAAGAAAGGCTTAGAGAGAAACAGGAACAAATGGGACGTCCTGTGAAGAAGCTGATTCTGGAGGTTGACACACGCTGGAATAGTACCTATTTAATGCTTCAGCGTATATATGAAGACAGAGAACCAGTGGGTGCGGCACTGGCTACACTGAAAACTGATGTGGCTCCTCTGACATCAGGAGAATATCAGGCAATATCTGAGTGCATGAAAGTGCTAGCCCCATTCCAGGTGGCCACCATTGAACTTTCTGAGGAGAAGAGAGTATCTGGCTCTAAGGTCATTCCCATGATGAAAATGTTGCGATACACAATTAATGAAACCCTCAAAAACATTACCAACGACACTGCAATCCAGCTGGGACAGAATCTGTCAAGAAGATTAGCAGATACATTTTCAGCTCTTGAATCGACAAGTGTTTTGACATTAGCTACACTACTAGATCCACGATTTAAAACATTTGGGTTTCATAATCATATACAGGCCCAGACGGCAATTGGACGACTAACATCTGAATGCACAGCGTTAATCAAAGATCCAGCTCATCAAACACCCAGCCACTCAGCACAGCCAGATACGCCACAAAATCTTGAAACTACAGGTCAAGGTAAAGCACAAAGCCTAGAAGGTTACTTAACTATTCATTACTCATCATAACTCATCATAACATGGTTTTGTTTATCATTTCCCTTGCAGATGAGGTGAATCTTTGGGAGCTGCTGGACAACGATGCAAGTAATGCAAGGAGAAACAAAAGTGCAACATCAGATGCAACCATAGAGGTCCAGCGCTACATGACCGATCCCCCACTGCAGCGTTCTGCTGACCCTCTTGCCTACTGGGCCACCCACAAAGCAATATATCCTCATTTATACCAGCTTTCTAAACTGTTTTTGTGTACTCCTGCATCATCTGTTCCATGCGAGAGGATATTCTCTAAAGCTGGTGAAATTGTTTAAAAAAAAAGAAATCGCCTTTCACCAAAGACTGTGGAGAAAATAATATTTCTGAATAAAAACCATACCATTTAATGAACACTTTGTATAAGCCTTCTGCAGTGTTGGGAGTAACGCGTTACAAAAGTAATGCATTACAGTAACATATTACTTTTTGCTGTAACGCAGTAGTGTAAGGCATTACTAATCAATTTTCAGTAATATTTTACTCGGTACATGTTCAGTAAGGCTTGCGTTACAACAGACTTTTAGTTTTAATTGTAAAACAAACAAAAAAAAAACAGCAAGACCGCGAGACATTAACGAATGAAAAATGCAAGTAGGCTAAATTACCTGTTCGTGGTCAGTCAATAGCCGCGTGTGGTGTCCAAGTCTGTAAATAAAGACTAAATGGCAGCGTCTGATATATTTGTATAGCGATTTATTTTTTACAGGAGTGCCGTGAGGTAGGTTATGATTTCGGCCTCTGTGCTCGCGCTGGCCAGTGGAAAAGCGGCTAATGGTGAAGATGGCATGAAGAAGACTATACATTTGCGAGATGGACGTATGCGCATTAGGCTATTCGTTCTGTGTTTTCTTTCTAAACAGTTAGGCTATGTTTATGTGGTATTTTTCATGTTTTCATCACGCAATCATGTTTTTGATGCGGTGGTGACGCGTTCATGTAAGGGCGGCGGCGCTGCCGATAAAGCACCTAAAAGCTGTCACAAAGAACCGGCAAAAGCAATGATTATGAATATGTCAAATATAGCAAGGAGACATTTTAATTGTTTATTAATAAAGTCAAGATGAAGTTGACGATGCTGACTCGTGATCTTCGCAGTAGGCTAGTGAATGCACCATAGAGAAATGCACATTTCATTTCATAAGCAGAGAGCAGTCTGTTTTCTTTCGTTTTGAATTGTTCTGTTTACAAGTAGACATTTCAATATAGATATATTTTTCAGGTCCGTGAATAGGCTACCTTATACGCTGAGTTTCGGTTCATTTATGAGACGCGCTCCAGTTCACGCGCCGGCACCTCCGTGTCATGATTATAATTGTCTGCTATATTTAGCCTACTTCTTATTTATTAAATCCAGGCAATTGGTTGATGAAACATTGATTAAAATTAAGATACAATTAATACAAAACGAAATTCACTTTAAAGAAAGGCTTTCTGTGTAAGGTCTCTGTGAAAGTTTTAAAGCAGTCTTTTAGTGCTGCTTCAGAGCGGTTGCGTCCATAACGGAGAACTGTCACGTCTGTAACATTGTTTTTTCCTCATAAATGCGAACACGAAAAATAAAATAAAATGAATATTTTATGTTCTGTGGAGAGCCAACCCCTTCTTCATCCGATTTGCGCAGTGTAATTCACAGAATTACAACAAAAAAAATCGTTGCCTCCTAAAAGTTAAAGATTTTTTTTGTCACGCATGACTGTCTATTTCCCTAATATTAAATATAAAACGCATGTGTAGACTGATATTTTTCTAATGTCTGGACTCCTTTCAGGGAGGAGCCTATGGATAAACAGACGTTTCAATAGTTTGGTATTAATGCATTTTCTGAGAATTTATATTTCAAGTTTTGACTGCAAATGTCATGTCCATAACGCTGGAATTCCCAAATTTTAAATAATTTATCCTCAACTAGTTTTGTGGTGTAGGTCTACGTATTTTATAATGTTAAGTTAACTTCAAATAATACTAATAGTAATTTAAAGATGTGGTAGCATTGGATCTGGACGGTATGGATAACGCTGGGAGTTGGAAGGGGTGTGTCGCGATTCTGCAGGTTCGTGGATCTGAGTGTGGCGATTTCGGTTTCATATCGCATATCGTTACAGCCCTAGTCATTTTAGAATGTTAAGTTCTACTTCTGTATAGTTATTTTGGTGAAAGTAACTCAAAAGTAATACAGGAGTAATGTAACGCATTACAATTCTGAGACAGTAATATTGTAAGGTAATGAATTACTTTTAAATAACAGTAACAAGTAATATATAATGTATTACAGTTTGGAAGTAACTTGCACAACACTGGCCTTCTGTATGATGTAGCCTACCTAAAGCACACCTTCTGACACATTTTATTATTATTATTAATTTGAGAACATATGAACATTGTTACATAAAAATATGCATCAAAGACAGAAACTTCAAAAACTCTCTGCTACATTATACAAGCACAACCAGTTACACAAGCACATCCTTTTCAACATACAAAAATAACAGTCCCACCACTTAACAAGTTATAGAGTTCTGCTTCCCACAGCTAAACAAGATAAAGCTTTCACACATGATAGGCTACTGCCCTGCTAAAAAAAACTATAGACACCATTACAGAAATTCTATTGGATTTAATGGTTTTCATGGGAATTGTATTGGTTATAATGGAAATTATAGTGGTGTCTGTGGGTCTCTACTGATTATGTGTTGGGTTCTATTGGTGGGGGCATTAAATCCTAATGGAATATGTGCCAAACACACTACAAAAAGAATTCTGTAGTGGTTTAAATGGTAAAAGCCAGTTTAATAGAAACCATTAGAATTTCTGTGATGGTTTCCAACTTTTTTTAAGCTGGTCTGATCTTCTGTCCTTGTCTAAAGAAATAATTACACACACACACACATCATGCTTAATGTTTTATTATCAAGGTGAACACATGAAATTCATCAGTGTCTGTAAACTTCACCTACATAAATGAGTTTCACAGCACTAACACTGTTTCAGCTTTGATCGCCTCGGTAAACACGTCATAAACGGGGCGTTAACATAAGCCTACTGGCATTTTATGGTTGTCAGCTTTGTTGCATTACATTTACTTCACCAGGAGATGGTGCTGCAATTTCTATCTGAATGAAGCTTCGAGTAATGAACCATTTTCGACACAATTGTATCGGAAAGCAATAATGCTTTGAAACGCTTCATTTGGCCATCACTACTCACAGGTACAGATAGGCAGGATGACAGGCAGGAACACTCACAAGTAACATTAACAACCGACAAGGACTAACTGAACAGAAGGGGACTAAATACAGATACAAATGAACAATAACGAGGTGAGGACAGGTGACACAGATGATGAGGACGATCAACAGGTGGGTGATTGAGGGAGTGAGTTCAGGTGTGGAGACAAGAAGGATTTTGGGTAGAGTAGTGAACACGAAGACAGACTGGTGCAGACGATGACTGTGACATGCATTGCTATGCACATTAATTAATTGATTTATGTCACACATGCAAAGCTGTCTCTGAAGCCACGGAGCTCTTCAACATGCTGGAAAGTCTCCATTCTTTCTTTAGTGTCTCCCTTGTAAACCACCATAAGTTTGTGGACACTCAAAAGAAGTTAGGGTTGCAGCCAAGAGAACTTGTGCAGTTGTCAACTACACGCTGGGCATGCCAGCTTCATTCAGTGACTGCAGTGATTGATAATTTCCCTGCTATCATTGAGTGCCTCTCCACAATCAAGACACCTACAGCAGTTGGATTGAGGGCAAAACTCAAATTCTCCTCAGTGTATTTGCTGATGGTGTTCCACACTCTCCTGTCTGTAACAGCAGGTTTACACAGATACCTACAGAAGGAGACCATTGACATTGCCCAAGCAGTGACATAAGGCGCTTTTCCACTGCATGGTACGGTACGGTTCGGTACGGCACGCTTTGGCGCTTTTCCACTGCATGGTACGGTACGGCTCGGCTCGGTACGGCTCACTTGTGGCGCTTTTCCACTGCATGGTACGGTTCGGTACGGCACGCTTTGGCGCTTTTCCACTGCATGGTACGGTACGGCTCGGTTCGGTACGGCTCACTTGTGGCGCTTTTCCACTGCATGGTACGGTACGGTACGGCTCGCTTCGGCTCGCTTTAAATGGTACCACCTCTGTTGAGGTTCCAAGCGTACCGTACCGATACTAAAATGTGACATGGAAGCACTGTAGATCACTGATTGGTCAGACAGACAGAATCGTCACTACCAGCGTCATTGTATTTCCGAGACATCAAACCCGCTAGATTTAAATAGCCAGTAACAGCCACCGCTGTAGCACCTGTTTTAAAACTACTTGCTTGACTTGCTTGAAGAAAAAAAACTTCCAAAAAAGAAATGGCTGAATCGTGGTCAGTGGACGAGAAGCGCAGACGTTCCTCTTGTTGGTTGCCGAGGAGCGGATAAACTATAACGATCAGTCATAATCCCACCCACTTTGAAGCGGTACTAACTGCAGTGGAAAAGGAACCGAGCTAAAGCGAATCGAGCCGTGCCGTGCCGAGCCGAGTCGTACCACGCAGTGGAAATGCGAAGGGAGCCGAACCGTGCCGCGCCGAGCCGAACCGTACTGAGCCGTACCGAGCCGTACCATGCAGTGGAAAAGTGCCAATACAAAAATGCAGTGACTGACACCTTGAAGCAGAAACGCAGTGATACTGTCACCGGGTGACGAAGGCGGAACTAAAAATCAGCGCATGATTCCCTTGGGGAGCACTTCCGGGGTAACACCAGGCCGGTTCCGGTTTTACCTGTAATGGCCGATCGCGGGATAATGGAGGAGGCGCGGGATAATGGAGGAGGAAATGAGCGACAGCTGCGACGAGTGAGGGAGACAATCAGCGATTGGGACACGCGGCTCAATAAGGGATATAAAAAGGCATCTTGGTGTGAAGGAAGCAGTGGAGAAAGAGGCAAAGAACACAGAGAGAGAGGCACAGAAAGGCAGCGGAGGGAAGCCGCGAAAGAAGAGAACTTGAGGTATGTTTATTCCTCATACAGTCTGGAGAACCCCAAGCCAGCGGCACGAAGGATCCCGGCGGAGATATGAGTGGAGGCTTAATTCACTGGGAGGTATTGTGGATTGCAGTGTCTAGTGTGGAAACAAGCACGTTTGAAGTCTCGAGTGTTTTACTGATTGCACGAGTGCAGGAAATTCTAAATTCTACTTCCACTCATAGTCCCAGCTGTTACTGACCCTCTGCTGTCCAGTCTCTGTCGCCAGGAATGAAGAACCATTGAGCCGGCGAGCGAATGCGAAGCTATGAGCTGTTATTGACCCTCTGATGTTCAGAGCTGGAAGAATCACTGAGCCGGTGAGCCAATGAGAAGCTAAGAGCTGTTGCTGATCCTCTGTTGTTCAGTCTCTGTCGCCAGGAATGAAGAATTACTGAGCCGGTGATCGAATGAGAAGCTATGAGCTGTTACTGACCCTCTGATGTTCAGAGCTGGAGGAACCATTGAGCCGGTGATCGAATGAGAAGCTATGAGCTGTTACTGACCCTTTGATGTTCAGTCTCTGTCGCCAGGAATGAAGAATTACTGAGCCGGTGATCGAATGAGAAGCTATGAGCTGTTACTGACCCTCTGATGTTCAGAGCTGGAGGAACCATTGAGCCGGTGATCGAATGAGAAGCTATGAGCTGTTACTGACCCTCTGATGTTCAGAGCTGGAGGAACCATTGAGCCGGAATGAAGCACTGAGCCGGTGAGCGAATGAGAAGCTAAGAGCTGTTACTGATCCTCTTCTGTTCAGTCTCTGTCGCTAGGAATGAAGAATCACTGAGCGGGTGAGCGAATGAGAAGCTATGAGCTGTTACTGACCCTCTGATGTTCAGAGCTGGAGGAACCACTGAGCCGGTGAGCGAATGAGAAGCTAAGAGCTGTTACTGATCCTCTGCTGTTCAGTCTTTGTCGCCAGGAAAGAAGAACCACGGAGCCAACTTTTAAGACTTTTTATAATCCAATAAAGAAACATTGTTAGCGCTCACCCCGACCTGTGACAATACCACTGCTGCAGATCTGTACACCAGAACAATAGCTATGTGTAAGGCAAACCAAATAGCAGTAGAATCATCCTCAGGACAGAGGCGGAAGACAAAGAGAATGGATAAATATGTTGTTGAGTCAACTTGTGGGGCAGGCAGTGAAACCTGTGGCTCTTCAGAGTCTGAAGATCTCAAGAGGAAACTTTTGTTTCCTTGTCTGGACCGAAAGATCTGTGAACTTGAGAGGCATTTTTCTGGTGTGAATGAGGATGTGCTCAATGGAATTCGGGCATGCAGTCCAACATCAGGCCATTTCTTGTCTGAGCTTCATCTGACAGCACTGGCTCTTCATTACCATATTGAACTTAAGTCAGAGGAAGTGATAGCTGCGAAAACTTTCTGAGAAAGAGTGAGGCTGGTGCAGTTCAGGACATGCTAGCAGTGTACAGTGAACTCCTAGATTCGGAAATGTTCCCTTCACTGAAAGCTCTTATGCAGGTTGCCTTGACAATACCAGTTAGCAGCTGTACATGTGAGCGGTCTTTTAGTTCCTTGCGTCGGCTCCATACATGGCTCTGGAGGACCACAGGCCAAAGCAGACTCCAGCACCTAGCTGTGATGTCTATTGAGAAGGAGTTGCTTGAAAAAATTGAACAGCAAAGGGTCATTCACAGGTTTGCCACCCTCAAAGTGCAGCGACATAGATTAACTCTCCCAGAGTAGAGCCAAATGGGGATTCAGGGGAAGTACTTCAAAGATTTCCCTCTCTTTCTTTTTTATATCTTTACTTTCTAAGTATTTTCAAGACCTCTGTAAATAATCTGGATATTTTGGACTTTTTGGTTTTACCTTCTTTTTTTTGTTTTTTTTTGTTGTTGCTCTTGATGTGAAGCTTGTTTTATTATTATTTATTGATGACTTATATTGGTTTCTGAAAGTTCAGACAGGCGTGCAACCAGATATGTTAGAGATGGCCATTTGTAAATAATTTACAGAAGATGAATTACATTTTGTTGACCAAGTACCTGTTACTTTGTTCAATGACAATAAAGTTGAATCTAATCTAACCAATCTGATGACTGTTGATACAAAAGGAGGCACATGGAGTTAACGATCAGGAAAACCAGCTGAGTGAAGAAGGTTTTGTGTTTGTTACAGGGGGTTGTCTGTGTGAACTCTCACAATTAAGCTGGTGTTCTGAAAAGGTCTAAAAAAAATCTGGATTTTGGAGTTAGTTGAACCAATGTTAACATGATAAAGTTATTTTTCAATAGACATATTTTTTGTTTTTGTGTGAAAAGAGGGTGGGTGGTGGCAGTGGGGCTCATTGGGTGTTCAGCACCCCTAAAGCTCTGACCCTAGAATCACCCCTGATTGAATATAAACGTGCGATTAGTCCTAATTGCTTAAATGAATGACTACTAGTCTAGAAAAATCTTTAGTCTATGGCAACTCTAATCAGTAGCCTACATTTAATAGTTTACATTATTTAATTAGTGATTAGTAGCCGAGCTCTTTACATTAAATTGAGTTTGCATAATTGGTTAATGAACTAATAAAATAATAAAATAAAGTTTATATTAAGATGTTAACCATATATTTCTATATAGCATTGCTTATTCCACTACACAAAGTACTGTTTATAAGGTGACAATCCGTTATACATGTGAAGATTGTAGGCTGTATCTTGAAGATTTTTTTATTGTATTGTATTTTCTGTTATAAAGACAAATACAGACATTTCGTTAATAAAAAATAAAAATAAGAACACAATGTTGTAAAAAATAAACAACTTAGGTTATGTTCTGTTAGATGTGTTTTGACTACTTTTTATTAGGCTAATTATATCTCTAGGTAATGAAGATATAGCCCATTAACAAAAATAAATTGTATTAATAGATTACATAAAAAAAACTAATAGGCCTATAAAATATATTTAAAAAAAAGGGCCTCACTGATTCATTTTTCCTGGGGTTCGCCTCTGATTGGGGGCTGCTATAGCTTAAGCTTTTTAAAGAAGTTTGATAAAGGCGTGATATAGGCTATATCAATTTTATGTGGATAAAGGCATATTTTGTACATGACTACACATGTCCTTATAAGGCCAAGAAAATATGTCGTTTTAACGACATAAGATCTCATGAACCACGAGACCGCGTGGCAGCGAGATCAAAGTGTGTCGCAAGTCGCAACTCTTATATTTAACGGCTCTGGTTTGACCTCACTCTGGGTTTGACTTGCTGGCAAAACTGGATATCTTCTTTGTCGCGCTTTCAAAGTTTTTGTCCCTGCGGTAGCCTAGGCAAATTTTTGGGTGGGACACATGCAGCATTTTACAATATTGAGGGGGACACGTCAGAAATAAATAAATAAATGTCTTACCGTGCATGAGGAATGCCGAAACTGTGAACAAATAAACAAAAAACTTTTTTGTCTCCATGCTTCCCCTCAAACGTCCTTTGGTACTTTGAATAAATGGAACAGCACTGCTTAAATAGGCCTACAGTTTAAGACAGTTCTCTCTTCAGGGCAAAGTTTAACTCCAAACTGATTGGTCAAATGTACATCATGTGGGCGTGGTCACTATCCAAGAGTTAGAATGTCTGAGAAAACACGTTTTGTGGCTGTACATGGATTACGTCTAATCAAATTGTTAAAGTTTAAATACTAATACAAACTATTTCAACCTATAATATAAATTTGTATTACATCTGTTTATGTGATAATTCAGTTTTATGCAATGATGTGCAAGTTTCTTTGTTCGAGCTTTTAAAAAAAGTATAAAGTTTTGTTACAGTCCTAATTTACCTTAACATGTTAGATAAAACAGAACATTCGAATTCAGTAAAAGTGGGACATCGTATTAAATAAAAGATAATACATTAAATACATTTAAAAAGAAACACAGAGCTGAGCATGAAACATCATCATCAGAGGTGTCAATTCCAGGGGTCAGAAAGTAAAAGTCCTGCCATATGTTTATTCCACCCATAAACTCAGCCAGCTGATTTCACTAATTAGTTCTATCTCCTGGCTGGAAAACTGCTAATTAGCAAATCCAGGTGATTGGAACAAAATACTGAGGAGGAATTTTACTTTCTGAACCTGGACTTGACACCTCTAATCATAATCAATCCAAGAATGTGTTTGTTTTGACAAATGTAAACTTTATTATGTTACATTTTTAAAAAGTATTGATTTACCCAAGCACAAACTAAATGTGTGTCCTACTTCACAAATTGCACTTTACCTGAAAATGGCTGTATGAATCTCTGTATGTAAAACACACACACACACACACACACACACACACACACACACACACACACACACACACACACACACACACACAAGCTGACTTCACCCCTCAGTCATTTCCTGGTCTCGTGAAGCCAGACCTTCAGACTCACCACTAGATGAACTTTCATTGGCCAAGGACCAACCAAGAGGCCGTCTGACTGACAAGTAAGGCAACCAATCATGGTTCGTTTTAATTAAGTGTCATGTTTAGGGGCTGAAAAATGTAAAGTCGATGATCCTTCAATAACAGTGTGTAAAACTTCACACACTTTCAAAACTCCAGCATTTATTTGATGGGGGTTTGATGTCACAACAGCTTTGTTTCCAGGCATGCAGACCGTTAAAGAACGACACACACACACACACACACACACACACACACACACACACACACACACAAACACACACACACACACACACACACACACACACACACACACACACACACACACACACACACACACACACACACACACACACACACACTTTGCATAATAAAGACAATATTTTTCTCTCACTATAATATCTGTATGTGATCATCAGTGGAAAAACAAAACAGCTGAAAGTAATTCTGTTCAATGATGCAGATAAAGACAAAAACAGCTCTGAATGTCACTGATATAATAAACATGATGATGTGATTTAAACATAACCTGGTTTCAAACATAATGACTCACCATGAACAGAAACTTTGAAGATTGTTTGATTGTTGTCGCCTTTGATGATGATTAGTGTGTATTCTCCAGTGTCTGTGTTTCTGATGTTCATGATGGTCAGAGATCCAGTGTGATTATCCAGCTTCAGTCTGTCTCTGAATCTCTCAGTAACTTCATTATCTTTATCACACTGAACATCTGTACAGTTATAACTGAGAGATCCACTGATGTGAGCGATGAGAGTGTTATTAAAATACCATTTAATATTTTCTTGTCCGTTCAGTTTAACACCAGTGTTTAGAGTGACTGAATCTTCCTCCATCACTGACACTTCTTCTGTATCAACACTAGACACACCTGAAGAAGAAATGAACAGAAAACGATAATGTCTATGACAGACATACAAAATAATAAAAGAGGAAGTACTATAAAAAATTTTCTCTTCAGGTCAAACAAGCAGCATAAAAACACAAATAACACACACACACACACACGCACAAGGCCACCAAAACAATAACTATACAGGATAAATAACTCATCAAACGTTCTAAGCGGTGCCATTGTACATGCTACTTTGAGCTTCATACTTACAGCTTTTAAATATTTTTGCAAGCATCCCAGATAGCAAAATTGTTCCGGGCCTTTTATGGCCCAAACACTGGCAATCATACCGCCAGGAATGCAGGGCCAAAACCGGCCCAAACAGTTTTGCCAAAAGCACGCCAGAAAGCTGCCAGAAAAATGCCAATGCCTTACCAGACGAGAGCCAGAAGACCCTAAACTGGCCCATATTCATGCCATAATATCCCTCCACCACCTCTAGAGGCGCCACCACCGATTCCGGAACTCTTCAGGGTTGCCATCCATTTGCCAACATCGTACACAAACCAAACAAATGCCAGAAGAATCCAGAAAAGGCCCGGAAGATTTTGCTATCTGGGATCATACTCAGTGAAATGGCCGATGTCTGATACTTACTACAAAAAGCATTTTCTGCTCCTAAAAGTCCAATGCAAGACTCAGGCTCCAGATCAACAGAATGTGCTTCAGAAAGAAATTGAAATATACATTTCCAGAATGGCTGAATTTTACTACATGACCATAAAGAATAAAACAAGGTGCTTTCTGACATTTTAAAACCAATACCAAAACCAATTTCCTCTTCCTAGTCATGTTTTATTTTTTCTGTGTTTTTGTCAACCTTTTCTAGCAGTAATGTGTACAATTTTGAGCACTGCACTCATAGGAAGTAAATTAACAATTCTCTCTGGGAATCAAATTAAAAACTTCAAAGTCTGGAATGTGCTTTCTAACAAAGTCTAACTTGCAAATAACGGGAAAAATGTGCAGAAACAAGAGCATAGTTTTGTTTTAGCTGTTCAAAAGAGCTAAATATAAATATCCTGAACTGTTTCTATGGGTTTCCATTGAAAAAAAAGAAGCTTATGTAACCCTGGAGGAAAAGCATGATTACTACAAATTGGAGTATCCACATATATATCAGGAATTTTCAAATAAGCTATATCTTAATTTGTTTCCACACTTCAATTAAGTTAGAAATAAATAACTATGTTTCCATTGATAGTTTAAAGATAAAGAAGTCTTATCACAAGCTTTTTCCATTGCTAACCATTCTGGCTTGTCACCTACAGTAACTCCCCCGAACCGATCTTCTCCACCATGCTAAAGTACTTACATTAGCTGGCCAATAATAATATTTAAAAATTATTTATAAAAAATAAAATAAAAAAAATGATCCTGCTTGCCAGTGTTAAGACAAAGACACTCAAAGTTTGGTTAATTTGATAAGGCCTTTTTATTTATTTACACTTTTATAGTTTTTTTTGTTTTTTTTTACTTGAAACGAACAAAATGTTTGTTAACGGTATTGTTGATCTTTGTTCAGTAAAGAAAAATAAGAGAAAAGTTATTAAATATTATTTAGGCTCGTTTATATTTAGGCTAGCCTACTACCTGCTCTTGGACTGACAGGTCTTTGTCTGGATCTGGGTCTTGAATAAATCTCTGGTTTGAGCTGGGAACTCTATAAACTCATTCTGTTTTTCTTTTTTAAATCGTTGACATTAAATCATTTAGAGAAATAAATAAATAAATGTCTTACCGTGCAAGAGGAATGCCGAAACTGTGAACAAATAAACAAAAAACTTCTTTGTCTCCATGTTTCCCCTCAAATGTCCTTTGGTACTTTGAATGAATGGAACAGCATCGCTTAAATACAGTGATGAGAGAGAAAACAGGGCAGAAAGACAGTTCTCTCTACAGGGATGAGTTTAACTCCAAACTGATTGGTCAAATGTAGATCATGTGGGTGTGGCTAATACTCAAGAGCTGGAATGTATGACAAACATGTTCTGTTTAAAATTTGAATTCTAATACAAACTATTTCAATCTACAACATCTGTTCATGTGATAATGCAGTTTTATGCAATGATGTCCAAGTTTCTTTGTTCGATTTTTTTAAAAAAGTATAAAGTTTTGTTACTGTCCTAATTAACCTTAACATGTTAGATAAAACAGGACAGTAGCATTCAGTAAAAGTGGGACATCCTATTAAATAAAAGATAATGCATTAAATACATTTAAAAAGGAACACAGAGCTGAGCTTGAAACATCCTCATCATCATTAATCCACGAGTGTCTGTTTTTATAGTTATTCTTTTACATTGTATATATATATATATATATATTTTTTTTTTTTACAATACCCTGTTGTAAGCAATAGTATTATCCAAGTACAAACTAGATGAAAATGTGTGTCCCACTTTAACAATTGCACTGTCCCAATTTATCTAATAACGGCTAAAATGAAAATAGTTTCTTATCATTTTTGAATCTCTGTATATTTAAAAAAGAAAATCACACATATTTCTTCAGTAACCATAGTTGAAGACACATTAGTTTAAAACAGTAGTGTAGGTAGAATAGATTTATTTGCATTTAATACACAGCCTACCAAAAAGTGTCCCAATTATCTGACTTAAATGAATTAAATGACTCTGACCCCCGAGTCATTTCCTCGTTTTGCCAGACCCTCAGGCCCTGTCCACACGGAGACGCGTTTAGCTGTATACGTAAAAAATGTTTATCATATCGGCGTTTCGTCCAGACGGATCCAGTGTTTTGGGAGCGTTTTGGGAAACCGCTATTTTTTTAAACCGGGCCCCAGGCTATGTTTACACGGAAACGATCTGAAGAGAAAACGCAAAAGTGGCGTTGCGTTATCACTTTTTATTCTGCATTTAGACGAGCGCTATGGGGGGGAAATCCGCGTGCATATGGTGACGCAAAAGTGTGTGAAATTCGATGTAGTATGCACTCCAGGCGGCTAGGTGGCAATGTGAAGCACTGCCACACAACAACACCAATATCTGAGAATATTTTGTACAACTGCTGAAATGAGTCTTGTACGTTTATCAGAGCTGCTAGGGCAACCTGAAGGTCCGACGTATGGAAATAATCCGACATATTGGTTGTTATTTTCCTGTACTGGCGCATGCCTGTGACGTAAACGCGTATGCGACGAGAGCCACCGTGAGCAGATTTGCGTTTTTACCCTTTAGACGGGAACGCGACGGTGGATCGTTTTTAAGATTTCCACTCTGGAGGGTGGTTTCACTTTTTTGCGTTTTTAAGCCCCCAAAACGCCGTCGCCGTGTAAACGAAAGGCACATCCGATAAAATATTTTTACGTTTTCACCCGGAATCGTTCTCGTGTAAACAGGGCCCCAGAGTGGATAAATCTGAAAACGGCACCCTTGCGTTTTCGTGTGTACAGCCAATCCGTATATTTTGTGAAACGATGATGTCATCACTCCAGGTGTCGACTAGTCAGACAAGCTCCTAACAGCAACAACAACTGCGACTACATGCTTGTGTTCGTGCTTCAGAAGCTACTGAGCAGTATGAAGTGTGCATTTCTCTCTATAGGCACCTTCACAATACTGCGAAGGTGGCGAGTCAGCAACGTCACAGAAAACACTAGTTTATTAATAAACAATTTAAATGTCTCCCTGCTATATTTGACACATTAATAATGATTAGGCTATTTGCCGGTTCTTTGAGGCAAGCTTTATGCGTCTGCTGCTAACTAATCGAATATCTTGACTCATCCCTATTTTGTACCAGGCCATTTATGTTTTTTCATATTGTTCAAGTTCTTGGATAAAAAGAAAAAAAGAAAAGAAGCTACTGTTCCTAATATTATTGTATACAGCGTGCAAGGTTTATGCGCAAGTCTTCCTCTCTGTTTTTAGTGTAGCCTATCTGTGTCAGAATTACAGAGCCTCATACTGGTCTGGCATGTAAACTACATCGGTTTGAGTCGGTTTCAGTGGTTTTGTGTGTACGCAGATATTTCTTGAGACGCCGCTGTGTTTACGTAATCTTTTTTTAGAACAAGGAAAAAAAACATTGGATAGAGAAAGCTCTGGCTTCGTGTGGATGTGGCCTGAGACTCACCGCAGAAGATCTGGACTATATGCATTTTTATTGGCCAAGGACCAATCAAGAGGCCGTCTGACTCACAAGTAAAGCAACCAATCACGGTTCGTTTAATTAAGTGTCATGTTTAGGGGCTGAAAAAAGTATAAAGTCGATGACCCTTCAATAACAGACCGGTGTGTAAAACTTAAACTTCACATACTTTTGAAAATGCAGCATTTATTTGATGGGGGTTTGGCATCATGACAGCTTAGTTTAAGGCATGCAGACCGTTAAAGAACGAGACACACACACGTCTCCTGGGAATCCTGAGTCAATCGACTAAGCAGATGGCAACTTAAATATGCAGAAACTCCTAAAGTGTGGGTGTGATGTGTGAGGCTGAGACTAGTTTCCTACATCTTATCCAGCACAGTTTAGTGAAAGCAGTTTAGTGAAAGCAGACAATCGCTCTTGGTTGCGCAGAGACGCTGATGAACAACCCGGTCTGTCGAGATGGTGAAGCCCGGGCCGTCGGACTGGGGGTAAAACCAGTACTGATTACCAGGGCCCCAAGGGGAGAGAGGGCCCTTGAAAAGTCTGGAATATATTTTATTTTACTTGCATATTTTCTAATTAAATTTCATAATGAATGTCAGATGAAATGTAAAGTTAGTGCATTGGCTGAACAACTTGGTTGATTGACTGACTACTGTAGTGGAAATTTTTAATATTCATTGATCAGTAATAGATATTGCAAAGGAATGCAACATGTTTTTCTTCTCACTTGGAGTGATGTTTGAACAAGAGATATATTTGTATTTGTGAACGTGCAGAGTGAAGCACCCTAGGAACAGCTGAACAAGGCCTTTTGGTCCTAGAGGTCAGGATGCAGCTAAATTCAATGGTCCTAATGTCAGTTAGTGACAAAGGGAAGCATATGCAACAGTGTATTCCTGTGAAAGATACAGACTGTAACCTTGGAAATGTTATAAAAGCGGTTCAGCCCTTCCTGGTGTTGTCTCACTCACACTACAGCGTAACTTCTGTGTGGTGACTAGATCCTTCTTGCAAGAATAAATTATTTTAAAAGACAGTTTGGTTTCAGAGCGTCTCTTACGCAGTGATGATGGTTTGATGATTAATTTTTGCCACAACTACATTTTATATACAAAAAAAGTAAAGACTATCTAAGGTCTCACGGTCCCACCCCTTGCTAATGCGCTAAATGGTTTATTTTAACGCATTTTGTTTATGTTAGTTAGTTGAGCATCTGGTGGAGCGCATGGGGGAACATGGGGGCCCATCAGGACTGCCTATGCATATGGCCCAGGATCTTGTGCTATGCCCCTGGGTGAAGGGATGAGAGATGACCAATGTGAACATCACAAAAGACTCCAGAAACCAGAAGATCAGTGCCCGGTTGCATAAAGCACCTTAAGTGTAATTTTCCCTTAAGTTCACCCTTATGTTTCCCTTAAACCTGAGGGTGTTGCAGAAAAAAAACATTAAGTGTTACTTGAGTTTTTTTTTAAGTGAAACATCATAAACACTTAGAATTTCCCTTAAATGCTGTTTTTTCACTTAAGTAATCCCTTAAAAAGCGTTAAGTGTTGCATAAAACCCCTTAACGGTCATTTCCCTAAGTATAACTTAAGGTTTGGAAATCGTAACCTTAAGAGTAACGCTGACAAAAATAAGACGACATGGCCGAATTTATGGAACCAGCTGAAGATCATTATGTGCAAAGAAGAATTTTTAGGGATAGGGAGATGGACCATCTTAGTGATGAAAAATTGTTGCAAGAAAACGTACTCGGTTACTAACGTAACCTCGGTTCTCTCTAGAGAGGGAACGAGTACTGCGTAATATCTTACGCTATGGGGAAAACCTCTTTTCCACGAGATATTGAAGCCAAAAATTATCCTTAATTTTGAATCAATGTAAAACTCGTTGCGTCAGCATGCAGACATAGGCAAGGCGGCTCGCGTGCCTATTGGCTGACCTGTGGCAACAGCAGCAGCCTATCGAGAGAGGCCCTGCGTGACGTGATACCCAATGGGGGCGCTTCGCGCCCATTTACCTCACGTCCCGCCAGAATAGGCGTGGCCTTGGCCTATAATACAGCTCGACAGGCTGATACAAACTGGTTTTCATCGCTGAAGCGAACCAGCGCTGTTGTACGCACGGCAAGATACGCAGTACTCGTTCCCTCTCTAGAGAGAACCGAGGTTACGTTAGTAACCGAGTATGTTCTCTTACGAGAGTATCTCTCGTACTGCGTAATATCTTACGCTATGGGGAACACAATGCAACACGCCGTGTGTACTGGGATCCGACACCAAAGTCCCAAGGGCTGAAGCCCGGGGCTAATATAGTGCATAATCACCATAGACTCACAGAGAGTCGGAGAAGAGAGGCTGCAAGCATCATTCCCCATGAAATAGCATCCTACAGGAGCTAGTTATGTTAACAGTGTTTCACGCAGACAGGGTGAACGTGTTCAGCCTGAACTGGGTAACAGTACGGGTTATTCAACACCCATGGAGCTGTTCTATCGATCAGTTGAGCGATGCACAAGCAAAACTCAGCATTCTGCGCCGGCGCAGCGGGGCAGATAGTACTGAATTTTAGACCGACAGCAGCTTGGCCTGTAAGGCGGGAACCTCTAGGTTATAAAACCTTATAAATGTAGACGGCGAGGCCCAGCCTGCCGCCATACAGATATCCTGCAAGGAAATCCCGCTAGACCACGCCCACGACGAGGCCACGCCTCTCGTGGAGTGCGCTCTGACACCCAAAGGCCCTTAGAAGTGTAAGCCAGCACTATGGCATCGACTATCCATCTGGATAGGCTCTGTTTTGATGCGGCCAGTCCCTTAGAACGCCCGCCAAACAAAACGAAGAGCTGCTCGGTCTGTCAGAAGACAGACGAGCGGGACACATAAGCTCTCAGTGCCCTGACAGGGTAAAGGAGACTCGCATCCCCCTCCTCATCATGAACCAGGAGGGCGCACAGGGACATAACCTGGGCCCTGAACGGTGTGTTGAGGGATTTGGGTACGTACCCGGGCCTTGATTTGAGTATGACTTGACTCAGTATGACTGAGTCATTAGGCCCAAACTCCATACATGACGCACTTACTGAAAGCGCCTGTAAGTCCCCTATGCGCTTCACTGAAGCGAGAGCCATAAGAAATACCGTTTTGAAAGACAGATGTTTCATGTCTGACAAATGTATTGGCTCGAATGGGGCACCGAATGGGGCCTGCTTCGATTGCACTGATTGGACTGTTTTTGAAGCTGCTACCAACGATCTGGATGAGCTCACAGATACTGTAACATCATATATAAGTTTCTGTGAGGATACATGCATTCCTACCAGGACATTCTTATCATTTACTAATGATAAACCATGGTTTACTGGGAAACTTAAACACCTTCGTCATGCCAAAGAGGATGCCTACAGAAGTGGGGATAAAATCTTGTATAACCAGGCCAGAAACAGACTGACAAAGGAGATCAGAGTTGCTAAAAGAAGCTACTCTGAAAAACTGAAAAACCAGTTTTCATCCAACGACCCATCATCAGTCTGGAATGGCCTGAGGAACATCACCAACTACAAGTCACCATCCCCCCGATCTGTGGACAATCAACACCTGGCTGATGATTTAAACTCATTTTATTGCAGGTTTGAAAAGCCCTCATTCACACCACACACCCGGTCTGATCTGCACTTCACACATTCACCATCACCTCCTGCACCCCCATTACTCCCCCTCCTGCCATCCAACCTGAGCTTAAAGTAACACTATGTAGTTTTTCAACCTTCATTATATATTTCCAAGACCCTTGTGATAGTACATCGACTTACAATAGGTTGAATGACACGTCTGCCGTAGCCTGACAGTGTCTGTATCGCTTTTACTGGCACTATGTAACTTCGGGTTTCGGGTAGGAACCCGAGCACAAAAAAAACTACAAAATTCGACTGCTTTACGGCATACGTCACTTCCCCCACTTCCTCAGATTCTGAAGTGAGAGACCAACTAGCGTTTGATACGTCTGTATGTTGTTGTCATGACCGAAGCAACAACTAAAAGGAAGAAGGCAAAGGTTTTGTCAGAGGAGACTAAAAGAAGAAAAAGGGAGAGTGACAAATTAAAAGACCGGACGAGGATCACTATTGGAGGGAGAGCAAGACAGTTTGAAGACGGTGAGAGTGTGCGCGCGCGACCGTCTCTTTCTGCTCGTTCTTTCAGTAACATGCACCCTGTCACAAGCGCAGCAGTCAGTCATCTATAAAGTGTTTATACATTTATAAATAAATCAGGGAGTCAGGGAGCTGACTACCGCGCGAAATGTAAAAGGATGTAAAATGTAAAAAGCATGGCCTGGCCATGTTACGGAATCTATCTGGTCCTCCATTTATCTTCATGAATCAAGTAATGCTAGTAGAGTAGCGAATTATCAATCTGGCAGCTACACTAACATGCTAGTTTACGATGGTTATAATAAATAATCTTTCAGGATAACTATCCTAATGTCTGCAGGCTGATATGTTTGTGTATTTATTTTTCTGGTGAAAGTGTCTTGCCTCTGGCTATAATGCAAATCGATTTTCAAATTTGCAGATTCATCTATGGTACCTTGATATTATAATATTGACGATATATGGCTATTACCTACCACACAAACATTGAATTGAATTAGCATATCCGTTATGTAAAACAATAGACAATAGGCTACTATAATGACGCTGTCTTGTAAACGTGAGCTACGCGATCTTTTGACGTTTGAAAAAAATAAAACCCATGAAATTATATTCATATGACATGCTGAAATATATGCCAATGTACCTGGGATGAAGACATTTCACACGCAACGCTGGCAGTCTGCCCGCGAGAACTCAAGACAGTATCGGCTTGTCAACAAATGCACACGTGTATCCCCTGGTGTAACCATGACAGATTTTACGACAGTAGTAGAAGACAATACTGTTTCCCAACTGTAGGGGGACCCCGAGAGCAAAAACCGCAAAAACGACATAGTGTTGCTTTAAGGTCTGTGTGGAGGACATGAGCCGAGTCTTCAAAAAACAGAAGACTAGGAAAGCCTCAGGCCCAGACGGCATCTCATCTACTTGTTTAAAAGCCTGCGCTGAACAACTAGCCCCGGTCTTCACGCAGATCTTCAATAGATCATTGGAGCAGTGTGAAGTTCCCTGCTGCTTCAAATGCTCCACTATCATTCCTGTCCCCAAAAAACCCAAAATCACTGGACTTAATGACTACAGACCTGTCGCTCTCACGTCTGTGGTCATGAAGTCGTTTGAAAGACTGGTGTTGGCCCACCTGAAGGACATCACTGGACCCCTGCTGGATCCCTTTCAGTTTGCTTACAGAGCAAACAGGTCTGTGGATGATGCAGTCAACATGGGACTGCATCATATCCTGCAACATCTTGACGAACCAGGGACTTATGCAAGGATCCTCTTTGTGGACTTCAGTTCGGCCTTCAATACCATCATGCCTGGTCTTCTTACAGCCAAACTGACCCAGCTCTCCATACCATCCTCGATCTGTCAGTGGATCACCAGCTTCCTGACGGACCGGCAGCAGCGAGTGAGACTGGGAAAACTCACATCCAGGACTCTCACCACCAGCACTGGCGCCCCCCAAGGGTGCGTTCTCTCCCCACTGCTCTTCTCCCTGTACACTAATGACGGCACTTCTAAAGACCCCACTGTCAAGCTCCTGAAATTTGCCGACGACACCACTGTCATCGGTCTCATCCGAAACAGTGACGAGTCTGCTTACAGACTGGAGGTTGAACAGCTGGCTGTCTGGTGCAGTTATAACAACCTTGAGCTGAACACGCTCAAAACAGTGGAGATGATCGTGGACTTCAGGAGGAACAGCCCAGCACTCCCCCCACTCACCATCATGAACAGCACTGTGGAAGCAGTGGAGTCATTCAGGTTCCTGGGCACTTCCATCTCTCAGGACCTGAAGTGGGACAATCACATTGACTCCATTGTGAAAAAAGCCCAGCAGAGACTGTACTTCCTTCGCCAGCTGAGGAAGTTCAACTTGCCACAGGAGCTGCTGATTCAGTTCTACTCAGCCGTCATTGAGTCTGTCTTATGCACTTCCATCACTGTCTGGTTTGGCTCAGCTACCAAATCAGACATCAGGAGACTACAACGGACAGTCCGGACTGCGGAGAGGATCATTGGTACCCCCCTGCCTAACCTCCAGGACCTGTACTCTTCCAGAGTGGGGAAGAGAGCTGGTAAAATCATCACAGACTACACTCACCCTGGACACCACCTGTTTGAACTGTTACCGTCAAGACGGCGACTCAGATCACTGGCCACAAGAACATCTCGGCACAGGAACAGTTTCTTCCCACAGGGCATTTCCCTCCTGAACAGTTAACACACCTCCCAAGGCATATGCCTTAAGTGCAATACTCCCACTGTTTAGTGCAATATCCAACAACTCAGGTGATACTTATATGTAGATTTATTTATTTATAATATTCAAAACACTGTAAATATGTTCAAAATCTGTAAATCTGGAAATGTCTATTCCGACTAAACCCAACTGTGATACTTTTATTCTCATATATTTATATTTTTATTTTTTATTCTTATAATTTGTAGTATTATGTTTCTTGTTGTATTTATATATGTCCACTGGAAGCCTCAGTACCAAAACAAATTCCTTGTGTGTGCAAGCACACTTGGCAATAAAGCTCTTTCTGATTCTGATTCTGACCTTTCATGGCTTCCAAAACCGTAGAAAGGTCCCACACAGGGACTGAGGGGGGTCTGGGAGGATTCAGCCTCCGAGCTCCCCTGAGGAATCGCACGACCAGGTCGTTTTTCCCCAGTGACTGGCTAGACGTCGGTTTTG
Organism: Gila robusta; assembly: GCA_030770095.1. Taxonomy (NCBI): domain Eukaryota; kingdom Metazoa; phylum Chordata; class Actinopteri; order Cypriniformes; family Leuciscidae; genus Gila; species Gila robusta. The sequence goes on from JAVALU010002401.1 coordinate 114,928, forward strand.
CAAACACCGCTATGGCCACCACGTATACTTTGAGCGTGGATGGGGTTCTGCCCTTATCCAGCAGCTCCTGAAGGAAGGAGAGCACTTCCGTAACCCCGCAGTCTACGGGTGAAAAGCCCTGAGCTTGACACCAGTCAGAGAACACCGACCATTTTGAGGAATAGAGCCGTCTAGTAAGCGGGTACCCGTTGATGGCCCATGCATGTAGGGACCATAGATCCGGGTGAGGATGCCAAATCGAGCCCTTTGCCTGAGAGAGGAGGTCTCTCCTCACCGGTATAGGCCACGGGGAAGTGCTGGTCAGCCGCATCAGGACTGGGAACCAAATCTGGTTCGTCCAGAGCGGAGCCACGAGCAGCACTGGGCATCCATTTTCCCTGATTCGTTCCAACACTTGAGGCAGGAGCGAGATGGGGGGAAAAGCATAGAGGGGGCAGCGGGGCCATACGTGGGCCAGCGCATCCCTGCTCTTGGAGAAAAAGTTCGGACAGTGAGCGTTTTCTTGGGACGCGAACAGGTCCACCTGCGCTCTGCCGAATGTCTCCCACAGCGGTCGGATCGTCTGCGGGTGCAGCGACCATTCTCCTGCTGGAACATTGTTTCTGGACAGTCTGTCTGGTCCCAGATTAAGGCGACCAGGCACATGCGCTGCTTTCAGTGAAAGCAGGTTGTGCTGAGCCCAGACCAGGAGGCGTTCCGTCAGCCTGTAAGGGTTTCAGGACCTGATGCTGCCCTGGTGATTTATGTATGCCACCACTGACATGTTGACCGACCGGACCAAGACGTGGTGACCTTTTATCTGGGGACAGAAGCGCCGTAGCGCGTTGTCGACTGCTATCGTTTCTAGACAGTTTATATGTAGAAGCTTTTCCCGTTCTGACCACTGGCCAAAGAACGGTCTGCCCTCGAGCAGCGCTCCCCATCCCGAGGTGGAGGCGTCCGTGGACACCACCTTCAGACTCCAGGAAGTCCCCAGACTCACACCTGACTGATACCAGTCGGTTGCTTTCCAAGGTTCCAGAGCTGAGATGCATTTTAGATCGACCTTGAGGCGAAACAGACCAGAGGTCCATGCCCGGAGTGGAACTCGCGCTTTCAGCCATAACTGCAGTGGGCGCATGCGAAGCAGACCCAGCTGAAGTACCGAAGACGCTGAGGCCATGAGGCCCAGCATTTTCTGAAACCTTTTGAGGGGGACTATAGAGCCGCGGCGGAAGGATTTCGCGGCGCGCTGAATGTCTAGTCCGCGCTCCGGCGACAGACGTGCTGTCATGGACAGCGAGTCCAGCACTGTTCCCAGAAAATAAATTTTCAGACTGGGAGACAGCGAACTCTTCGCCCAATTGACTGTGAGACCCAGATTCTCGAGATGCTCGATTAATGTGGTCCTGTGTTCTATGAGCTCTGAGTGTGATCGAGCTAGAATCAGCCAATCGTCCAAGTAGTTCAAAACTCGCATGCCCCGAAGACTCAGGGGTGCGAGAGCCGCGTCCATGCACATCGTAAACGTACGGGGTGCCAGGGACAGGACGAACAGCAGGACTGTGTATTGATATGCCTGGCCCTCGAAGGCGAATCTCAAGAATCGCCTGTGACGTGACGCTATTTGTATTTGGAAATAGGCGTCTTTCAGATCTATTGACATAAACCAGTCCTCCTGGCGAACTTGCGCGAGGATTTTCCTGGTTGTAAGCATTCTGAACTGGCGCTTCACAAGCACTCTGTTCAGCTGTCGCAGATCTAGAATGGGTCTCAGACCCCCGTCTTTTTTCAGTACCAGAAAATATCTGCTGTATACACCCCCTTCGTCCTGAGCCTGAGATAAAGGTTCTATGACCCCTTTGCTCAGTAGTTTCGCTATTTCGGCTTGAAGTAGATGAGTTACTTCGTTTTTTACCGTAGTTTCGACTCGCGCCGTGTAACGGCGGGGACGTCGAGCGAACTGCAGCGAATAGCCTCTTTTTATAGTGTTCAGCACCCATTCTGATACCCCGGAAGCTTTGCCCACGCATCTGCATGAATAGCTAGAGGTAGAATGAAATCTGGGCTCTGGCCTCGGCATAGCGGCGGCCGGAGAGCTCCGGTGTGCTGAGAAATAAACACTGTGTTGCAGTGTACAAAGCGGGGGGCGCGCTGATCACAGCGGGCAGCCTGGCCGCGCTCGACTATTCTATGACAGTTTGAGGAGAGAGGGTGAGCGGGATGAACCCCGTGGGGTTTAGCATGTCTGTGAGGGAATGTGGGCGCGGGACAGCGGGCACACTCACTGCACTGAGAGCACCGTCGGCCTGAGCTGACTGAATGTGTGCTGGTTTCGTTTTTACAGAAACCGTGGGACATGCTTCGTGTAGTGTTTGTGGGCACTGTGTCGTGGGCACATTCACTACATTTAATGCACAATCGACGTGAGTCGATTTTATTCGTGCTAGCCCTGTTCTGTGGCGGGCTGTGTCTGTGTGTGGGAATGGGCACTGAGACGTGGGCATTCTTACAACACTCATAACACCATCGGCCGTGGCCGGAACACCAGAAAGTACACTCTTTTTGGGATTTATCTGGGTAGCCATGAAAACGGCATTTGTGTGCAGGCAAGCGGGCTGTGGTACCGGCTTGTTTACTGCGAAATACACTGGAACAGTCACACTGTTTTTTATTTATTTATTTTTTTTTTTTATGTATTTTTATGTGTTTTGTGTCCTGGAAAATAATGTAAAATTGCATTTTTAATAATTTTTGGTAAATAAATTTATTTTTGAGCCTCTCTCTCTCTCTCTCTCTCTCTCTCTCTCTCTCAGCCACTTGTCCCATTTGCTAGTTTATTTTTCAGAAGGGTGTCCGCGAGTTCCTCCTTTGCGGTCGATATACGCCCTCAATGCACACTTTTGCAGAGCCCGTACTGAAGTGAACTCCAGACTTCAAACTTACCTGACAATCAAAGCGGCGTTACGTCATGAAAGTGTGGACTCAGAGGAAGACCGCGAGGGGTTAGGGTGCCATTTGGGACAGGGCCTGATTCTCCTTTAGAGCAGTCTTTGAGGCTTTTGGCTTTGTGTGTGTGTGTGTGTGTGTGTGTGTGTGTGTGTGTACACTAGTGTATATGTGCAGTCAAACGCAAAGCCTTTTAAACTACCGGTATATTCCATTTGATAGCATGCGCGAGCACAGAGAATCGCTCTAAAAATGCGCTCTAAAAACTTTCATCTTTGCCCAGTGTCTGCGCTATTTTACTCCAAAAGTTTTGACAGATAAAACTTCTTTGTATTCTTTTAAGCTAAAGTTGTGTCTCTCAGAACCTCCTCACACAAGCACTTGTTAAAGCGGGCGTCTGATGTTGTTGTCATCTCTGGTATTTTGCTGTTGTTCTGTCTCTACTTTCATTTTCTACTGTGAAACAACGGGCCAGTGTTGCCACCTTGTGGAACAACTCATTAGTGCAAAACAAATTTTGAGCAACCAAAATACGTGCAAACGAAATTACGTGTGAGCCTTGAGTACACTAGCTGAAACGTATCCCGTTTTTTCTGTTCAGGAACTTACGTGACTCGATTTCATGTCATATCTAGAAGTTTCTAGTGTGTGGTGATTTCACCCTTACACAGAACACACTCCATGCAGTGTACAACTAACTTTCCAATGTTATTCTTTCATTTTTCTGCATTACTCAACAATTTACCACTAGAGCCCCTAGTGGTGCAGTTCCACATTACATGTGTTAAAGTAAGCAATTATATGAATATGAATTGAACATCACTTATTGTATACTTCTCAACACAACATAGTGTAAGTGAAATAAATGAATGTTGCATCATTTCCGAACAAAGTCAGCTTGTTTAAAACCACAATCCTATTTTATCATTGCTCTCTCTCAGAAACTCATGTTCGTTGCTGTGGTCCTACTGAAGCTGTGATCCGATTGGTCATCTCTGCTCTGGTGGACGTGGCTACTGTCGCTGTTCTGCTTTATGACATCAGATCCAGAAGATCAAGAAACTGATATCATAAACATTGTGACATATCTCAGAGTTTTAATCTGTAAAGATGCAAATGGAATTACCAAGATTATAAAAATATATTTGTGATTTTTTTTAATTGAACTTTGTTTAATTGTATCATTCTCATTATATACTCTTGTTTATGGTTTATATATTTTATATAAGTTGTATTTAGATATAGTATGATAATCTGAGTAGTGTCAGAGTAAATATTATGGTGTAATCTGTGATGTGTGATGACCTCTAGCGGTGAGTTTGAGGAACTGTAGATTCATCATTATACACTGATGCTGTTTGACCATCATGTATAGACTGAACATAATATAAACTGTGTGTGATTCAAAAAGAGTCTATTAAAGTGACAGAGAAATAATAATATATGTCAAACATCTCAGATCAAACTGACCAACAGTGATATATAATTAACACATTATTTAGATTTTTAGAATAGCAGATCAGAGGTAAAATTACTTTAAAAATTAATTCAGAAAAATAAAACCGATCAGATAATATTGTATTATTGTAAATATAAATAAACATAAAACAAAATCAAAACTCTGATACCCGAAACTTGCAGATCATTTCAGCAATAAAAGTTTTACAAGTTCTCAGACCAAAGTGTAAGTTGACACAATGTGAATATGTTTTTAATGTGTGTTTCTAGATTGTTCCAGAAGTGACTGTTAAAGTCTCTCATATTTACAGTCTTAAATCACACACTGTGTCAAATATGAGTATGAAACAGTAATAATGTGAAGAAAAGCTGCAGGGTTTGAACATTTCTCAGAATTTAAGACATAAATTTGAAGAAATAAAATTATTCTTACAATAATCAAAAGCATTTGTTTTACGGTACAATTTTCCTTTACAACTTTTTTACATTATAATCACATAAAATCTATGTAAAGCTCTATAATTTTTTTTATAAATAGCCTATTTGATGTTTTACACGTCATGTGACCATTAACCGACATCAGAGAACCGTGATCATGTGATTGTGTTGTTTAATTATTTTAGTTCAAAATAAATGAAAAAATCAAAATTACTAAAACTTTAATTAAATTAAAATCAAACAACACAGAAAAAATAAATATAATTAAAAAAATGAGTAACAACTGTAAGATATGTATGATATAAAACGAGACTAGCACAAAATCTTTTCACTGAAAATATGAATAGCTCAAATAATGGTAATTTATAACAATGAAATAGTTTATTTAAAATGTTGTGTTGTAAACTTTTTCTTCGTCAAAGCAGAGACCATGAGACGTTGGGATATCTATCAAGGAGAAGTTACTCTTTATTGAGGACTCGCTGTGCGTCTCTGTAGTCATCCAAGTTCTTCAAGGGGAAGATGTGGAGACAATCTGAACAGAGCATGTAAATGCAGTACAGGAGTGAGCCCGTTATCATCAGCATAACAGTGTCATTCAAATGCATAGATGCTAATCCAATCAGCCTGACAGTATCACCAATACCTTCACATTATCATCAGCTGTGCCTTGAGCTTAAAGCGATAGTTCACCCCAAAATGAAAATGCTGTCAGTAATTACTCACCCTCATGTTGTTCAACCCCGTAAGACCTTCGTTCATCTTCGGAACACGAATTAAGATATTTTTTTATTAAATCTGAGAGCTGGATCACTTTTCCATAGGCTTCTTCAGGGATTGAAACTTTCCAGCCCCGAAACGTTATTAAAGAAATCGTTAAAATAGTCCAAGTGACTACAGTGGCTCAATCTTAAGTTTATCAAGCGACGAGAATACTTTTTGTGCGCAAAAAAACAAACAAAAATAACAACTTTATTCAAGTATTCATTTCCTTCTCTCTTGGCCTCGAGTCAGTTCACGTAGTGTAATAGCGCAGTGCTTCTGTGTTGTACGTCACATGTAGCCTCACTATTGTGTGTGATGCGTGTGACGTTCAAGATATCAAGATAAAAAGTAGGTTATTGTTGAAATGAATAATAATGAAGTAATACAGTAAATAAGCGCCATCTAGTGTTTCCCTCATAATGATTCTCTATCAGAAGCTTCACTGCAGAAACACTGAACTCCTTCTCAACCTTCAACAAACACCTAATCCATCTCTGAAACAAGACACTTATTATAATAAGCATGATAAATGATCAATGTTAATCTATTTCAGGTTTATACGCTGCAACTACCAGATAATGTAAGTAATGTTCGTCTAATTGCCTTAAATTATATGTGCTTTCGTGGTTATTATTTCAGCACTTGTTATGAAATAAAACGTAAAATTATGTATTCTAAAATTCTAATGGCTAAATGTGACGACACCTTGCAGTGACACAAACACAGAAGCTCCTAATGATGGTGAATCTGCTGCAGGTGATCTTCAGTTTATATTCTCCAGAGTCTGTGTTTGTGGTGTTCATGATGTTCAGAGATCCAGTCTGATGATCCAGATTCAGTCTGTCTCTGAATCTCTCTTTACCTTCATTACACTGAACATCTGTAAAGATCTTACTCTGATCTCCAGTGATTTCAGTGATGAGAATGTAATTATGATACCACATCATCACATCATTTGGTTTTCTTACACCAGGATTTAAAGTGACAGATTCTCCCTCCTTCACTGACCTTCTCCTCCTTTTATCTCGTTCAGCAGAAACACCTGAAACACAAACCAACAGATGCCTGAGGATCTTTTGGGGGAAAAACTCCACAACAAGAATTATCTGTGAAAATGATTGTGCATATTCAATTGCTGGATATTGAGAAATTCAGTAGAAACTAAATTTACTGCAAAATTGCTAAATGTCAAGTTATTCGTTTTTATTTGTATAGATTTACTGTTTAAACTTATGTCAACTCTGCTGGAATATTTTTTTGCAGACCAGCACATGTATTACAAACGTACATGTTTAGTACAATGCATTACTACATTGGAATATACATTTCTACATTATAATGATCCAAAATAAGCACATTATAAACCTAAAATATTCTGATCATTATATGAGATAGACTGACAAACTACAAGATTTCTACAATTTACAATTTCTTTGCACATTATTGTGAACTAAAAACAATGAGTATGAAATAATAGATGCATTTAAACAGATGAAAAGAACTGGAACAGAACAAAACTAACTTAAAAACTACTGGGTCACCAGTGGAAAAACAAAACAGTTGAAAATAAAAACAGCTCTGAATGTCACTAACATAATAATGTGATTTAAACATAACCTGCTTTCAAACATAATAACTCACCATGAACAGAAACATTGAAGATTGTTTCAGTGTCGCTGCCGTTGATGATCTCTAGTTTATATTCTCCAGAGTGTGTGATTGTGGTGTTCATGATGGTCAGAGATCCAGTCTGACGATCCAGCTTCAGTCTGTCTCTGAATCTCTCAGTTTTATTATGACACTGAACATCTGTACAGATATCATGGAGATCTCCACTGATGTGAGCGATGAGAGTGTTATTAAAATACCATTTAATATTTTCTTGTTGGTTTGTTTTAGCACTAGTGTTTAGAGTGACTGAATCTTCCTCCATCACTGACACTTCAACTGTATCAACACCAGACATACCTGAGGAAGAAATGAACAGAAAATTATGTAATGTCTATGACAGACATAAAAAATGATAAAAGAGGAAGTGCTATAAACATGTTTCTCAAGAGCAAACAAGCAACATAAAAACAGAATTGATTAACAAAGTCATTCAGACAAACTTATACATATTCTATTGTGGGTTATATGATGTTTATTGTACATCATAATAAACACCATAAAACAAAAAATCTTGATTCATATAGGCCTATTGCATTTTTTTAAATCCCTTTATTTTCATTTTCATAAGCAGTATAGTACAGGATAAATAACTCAAACGTTCAGTACCATTGTACATTTGAGCTAGATACAGCTTTAAAATTAGTAAGTTTTATCTACATGTCCATAAAGAATAAAACAAGGTGCCTTCTGACATTTTATAGTTATTACAGAGTGGAGAAATCGTGGGATACATTTAATAAGGTTTTGATCTGAACTGTGTCTAGCCTTCACAAAACATCTCTACGTTTCTCAAGCACTTATGCTTGCTTTCATGAATATTAAAACCATGGTTTAGCGAAGTCTGTTGCGGGAGAGAGAGGAGGGAGCCGAGCGGTAAGTAAGTAGGTCAAGTGATGAAGAACATGTGTCTGATTGCAGTAATTGGTATGGAGAGACCACATAAAAGCCAGCGAGAACGAGACAGCGAGCGAGAGAGAGAGAGAGAGAGAGAGAGAGAGGAGAGAGAGAGAGAGAGAGAGAGAGAGAGAGAGAGAGAGAGAGAGAGAGAGTTGGACTGGGAACTCGCACGCTGCTGCCAAAGAGGAATCTACCCTGAAACTACTGTCCGTCGTTTATATTTGTTTGATGTTGTTTGACACGGTGAATGCGCTGGTGTGCGCAGTAACTCCACCGAAACAAACTTTCTCCAGCATGCTAAAGTACTTAAATTAGCAGCCCAATAATAAAATTTAAAATCGGGAAGCCCAAATCCTCCTAATTCTTAAGATTATTTAGATGTTTCTTGTTAATCCTACAGTAGATGTCTTGATGGCTCAAATGAAGCTGGTTATAACAGATTATCTGTTTAAAATAACAGGAGGATATAGAAACCCAGACAACATTTGTATGTGGGGCCCATATGGATATGAAATGGGCTGAAAAATGGGCCCATGTAGGATTGTCCACGGGTTACATTGCCCAGATGAATTTCATGTAGGACTGCTCTTGGAACTGGTGGGACCCAAGTGGGCAACATGCACAAGACCCATCTCGATCCCAGCTTAATTAATACAGTGAAATACAAACAGAAATCTTATAAAAAATAAAATAAAATAAATGTATCAATTGAATAAATCTCTGGTTTGAGCAGGGAACTCTATAAACTCGTTCTTTTTTTCTTTTTTTTAAAACGTTGACCTTAAGTCGTTGAGAGCAAGGGCGTAGGAATGACTTTGACATGGGGGGGGGGGGTTGTGTTGGGGGGGGTTGTGTTGGGGGGGGGGGGGGGGGGCATATTGGCCACTATGAATCAATGTCCATCCCACCACCATAATAGTAACATACAGTATGGTGACGTGGTACAACCTTCCTCACCTTCCTCAATACCAGCATTCTCCTGATGAATGTAAATATAGGCTTGGTAAATGATAGGTTATGATGCTGTCCTGTCCTTGTGTAAAATGTGTTGTATAATTACTTACACTAACCTTACTCTTTGTAAAAAACTTCAGTAATGTTATGTCCTTTGATGATGGTTTTAATATTTTTTGTGGGGTGGCATTATTCTGTAGGTTGACGCATTGCTGCCACATACATATTATTTTTCCACTCAATTATGTCGTTAAAACGACGTATTTTCTCGTAAGAACGAGATGTTATGTCGTTTAAAACGACGTATTTTCTCGTAAGAATGAGATGTTATGTCGTTAAAACGACGTATTTTCTCGTAATAACAAGATGTTATGTCGTTAAAACGACAAATGTTCTAGGCCTTATAAGGATGTAGTCATGTACAAAATATGCCTTTATCCACATAAAATGTATAGCCTATCATGTCTTTATCATACTTCTACGTTCAAAAAGCTGAAGCATAGCAGCCCCCAATGGACATTCATGTTAAAAGATCAAATTATGTACACACCTTATTAATAAAGCATGTGTAGCCTACAGATTAGCAGATGAGCCCAGTATTTATTATAAAACTCTTAACGTGGCTTTCTATGGGAGGATGGCATTGCGGTGCACAACAAATCCTTTAAATGGTATTCAATGCAGAACAAAAATGAATAAATATAAGTAGCCTATAAAATACACAAATTATTGTGGCATTAATTAGCCCACAAACAATATTTATTTTAAAGCCTAAACAAATTTATTTAAAGAATAACACCAGCGTTGGGTGTTTATCTGTATTTCAGCCGCCCTTTTCAAACTGGCGCAAGAAAATGCAACAGAATTTGATTTGTTAAACATGAAGAGGGCTTATCCGTCTGGCATGGCCATGCGCGTAATTTGCACGGGGGTTACGGGGGTCATGACACCCTCAAAAATCAGGTCCAGTTAACATAAACACCCCCCACTGGTCAGTCGTCATGGAAACATAAAGCCCTGGCGTTTGGACCAGAGTGAAAACAAACGACATATAACTGTATACCACCAGCATGTGTGAAAACACTCACTGTGGCTTTTTAAATGAATTGTTATTCATTCCTAGATTTATATCTGTTATTTTTCAGTTGTGGCTGACTATCTAACTAGACAATAAAAGAAAGTATTAAACTTTCTTTTATCAAACAAACATCAAACAAATATAAACGACGGACAGTAGTTTCAGGGTAGATTCCTCTTTGGCAGCAGCGTGCGAGTTCCCAGTCCAACTCTCTCTCTCTCTCTCTCTCTCTCTCTCTCTCTCTCTCTCTCTCTCTCTCTCTCTCTCTCTCTCTCTCTCTCTCTCTCTCTCTCTCTCTCTCTCTCTCTCTCTCTCTCTCTCTCTCTCTCTCTCTCTCTCTCTGCGTGTGTGTGGCCTGCCAGTGAGCAATGGACATACGACAGTTCTTTAAAAGGAAAAAGACAGATTCAGGTGAGAGACTAGGGACAGTCCATAATGACCTCTGTCTTGTTTTTTGTTTTCTTTTGTTCTTCTGAAAAGTATAAAAGTCATAGCACACCTCATTCATGGGTCTGTGACAAAAACTGCGGGAGGAGTAGCGCGGCGAAAAAAAAGTGGAAAAAGTATTTTGCACCCACTAATAAAGACATTTAAAATGACACGCCTCTGTGTGCCTTTTGATCATATCCTTAGTAATGGTCTCCATAACATTTTTGTGACATGACAAACTGACGTCAACTCTCCTGCCTACAATATATTTGTGTCTGATTGTCAGTGCCAAGGGAAAGAGAGGGAGATGGAGAAGGAGAAAGGGAAAGGGAGAGCATGCAGGAAGAACCAGGAGAGGAATCAACAACAATAAATTGACATAGTGGCAAGCAAAACAGTAACTACTCATACTCCTATACTAACGTATTGGCATTAAGTAGCCTATATTACATTTACTTTTTGTAACATTATTTTACACCACATTTTTTCATAATAAAGGAGGAGGAAAACAACAGGGAGAGACCATAAGGAATGGGAGGGAATTGACTAGTGAAAGAAATGAAGAGTCAGAGGGAGTGCAACATAGAGACCACCAAGCCAAAGCAGCAGAGACAGAAGAGAGCTGTTCAGACTTAGGGGATAAGGAGACTGGTCCTAAACAGTTAAAGCTGTCTCAATACCCTCATACTCAGTTTGGCACACAAAAAAAAGCCTTTCAAGAACAGTGGTTCAAAAGTTTCAGATGGGTGGAATACTCAGCTAGACAAAATGCTGCTTTCTGCTTTCCTTGTAGGGTATTTGGCAAAAATGTCAGAAAGGATGCACTTGTTAATGATGGAGTTAATAACTGGCAAAAGGCACTTAGCAAGTTTCAAAAACATAAAACAACACAGTCACCTAAGGACAGTGTGGTTTGTTGGAACAGCTACAAAGCAAGCCTGTCAAAAGGGAATGTTATAGAGCAGATAGAGGCAGCAAGTACCACTGAAATTAGTGAAAAATGGCAGTACCTAGAGCGTATTATGGCAGTAACCTGCTTATTGGGAAAGCAAGGCATAGCATTCAGAGGTCATGATGAAAAAGATGAGAGTCACAACAAAGGCAATTTCCTAGAGTGCATGTCAGTTTTGACCAAATTTGATCCCTTCTTGCAGAGATACACAGCCCCTTCAAACACTACATACCTCTCATCTGATAGCCAAAATGAGATGATAGAGTGCTGTTCACAAGAACTAACAGAAAATATCATCAGTGAGATAAAGGGAGCAAATATGTATGCCATTATGGCTGATGAGGCCAGGGATGGAAAGACAGAACAGTTGACACTCTGTGTTAGATACGTGTCTGTTGAGGGTGCCATCAAAGAAAGGTTCCTAGCCCTTACAGAGGTGTCACAGTTTGATGCAACTTCGATAACAGCTGCAATTGAAAATCAGTTGGTAAAGAAGGGAATTGATCAGTTGAAATGTGTGGCACAGACCTATGATGGGGCAGCTGTCATGAGTGGGGATGTTTGGGGGTGTATTTACCCTGAGGTAGTGATGTTACGTATGACACTGAAGCTTCGATGTGCATGCGTATCACAAATGCGACGCAATTTCTATTGAAGCCCCGTATCGGGTTGTGTATTGGTTTCCCAGTCACGTGATCGATGACAAATGAAGCCTCACTTTCTGTCCAATCACGTGCGTGTTTCGCTTTGGGTGTCAGAAGGCTCGAACCCCAGATCTTACTTAACGAGTCCTCATTGGCTCAGTCTGGTTGATGGGTTTGTGAGGAGAGTGCTGTACTTTGAAAGTTACATTTAAATAACCAAAACTACTTATTCTTTTTTTGTTGTTATTGTGTCTTTTTGTTTTTGTAAAAATCTTTGCACTTTTGGTGTTTTTTAGGTATTAGTATTGTTATTTGGGGTTAGGGTGGGCTTAGGGGAGAGGGGATAGGGTGTTGGTGCTTGGTGAAGGGTTTGTATTAGAGCAATGGTAACAGCCACAAAAAAAAAACTTCCCCTATAATATTTTGAATATTTTGAGCTTTTAGATTCCTATGTATGTATGTATTTCTAAAAAAAAGAACAAGAAAAAATAAATATTTATTTATTTATTATTTCAAATTTTACTTATTTTATTGTTGACCGTTGATGTGTCTTATATTCAGTCAATGTACATGTACAGTCACTCCCAATCAATTTTTTCTCTCCTCACACTTCTGAGGTGGAAACCTTTGTCTTCTGTTGGACAGTGCTGTAGACCAGCACAAACAAAGCTCAAATGCCACTTCTGATGCGATCGTAGAAGTGGATAAATACCTTACAGAGACAAACATAAAGAGCTGAAGATCCACTTGAATACTGGAGAATGCAGAAACATGTCTACCCCCATCTATATACATTGGCATTACAGTTTCTGTGTCCCCCGGCCTCCTCTGTACATGTGAAAAAGTGTGCCAGTGTTCTCTAAGGCTGGGGAAGAACTGTCTAAGAGGAGAAATAGACTCAGCCCCAACACTGTGAAACTGCTTTTATTTCTAAATAAAAATAATTAAAAACTTAAAGACCTTTCTGTCATTCTTACAGTTACATAATCACTATCACTGCCAAGTGTCATAAGCACATTTAATAACAGATGATCCTATCACACAATGTCCTTATTCACTGTGTGTGTGTGTGTGTGTGTACGTAGAGAGAGAGATAGGCCTTATTAGGTCTTAATGAATCATATAAGCTCATTTTATATTTTGTCACACTTTAATGTGTAAAGGAATTTATTTAATGGCCAAATCATACACACACGTGTAAGGCTTTTATTTGTACACATAGCATTGAAACTATGGAGTGTGTTGTGGTTGCTTCATCTGACAGAGCTTCTTACAAAAGCTTCTGGCTGCTTTATTTTAAATAAGTACCAGATGGCGCTGTTCTCGACACTCTCGAAGCTTTGAATCTTTTCCCGGAAGAGTCAGGGGAAAGCCTCATTGCTTCATGATTTCCCTATCCCTACCCTGAGGCAATTTAACTGGATTGTCACGGTGTCGTGCGGGTTGAAGAAGGACTCAAAGTCATAAGCTCTAATTCAAACAGTTTACTCAAATAACTCCCACAGGTTCAGATAGGCAGGATGACGGGCAGGAACACTCACAAGTAACATTAACAACCGACAAGGACTAACTGAACAGAACGGGACTAAATACAGATACAAATGAACAATAACGAGGTGAGGACAGGTGACACAGATGATGAGGACGATGAACAGGTGGGTGATTGAGGGAGTGAGTTCAGGTGTGGAGACAAGAAGGATTTTGGGTAGTGTAGTGAAGACGAAGACAGACTGGTGCAGACGATGACTGTGACATGCATTGCTATGCACATGAATTAAATCTTATTTTATGTCACACATGCAAAGCTGTCTCTGAAGCCACGGAGTTCTTCAACATGTTGGAAAGTCTCCATTCTTTCTTTAGTGTCTCCCTTGTAAACCACCATAAGTTTGTGGACACTCAAAAGAAGTTAGGGTTGCAGCCAAGAGAACTTGTGCAGTTGTCAACTACACGCTGGGCATGCCAGTTTCATTCAGTGACTGCAGTGATTGATAATTTCCCTGCTATCATTGAGTGCCTCTCCACAATCAAGACACCTACAGCAGTTGGATTGAGGGCAAAACTCAGTAAATTCTCCTCAGTGTATTTGCTGATGGTTTTCCACACTCTCCTGTCTGTAACAGCAGGTTTACACAGATACCTACAGAAGGAGACCATTGACATTGCCCAAGCAGTGACATACAAAAATGCAGTGACTGACACCATGAAGCAGAAACGCAGTGATACTGTCACCGGGTGACGAAGGCGGAACTAAAAATCAGCGCGTGATTCCCTTGTGGAGCACTTCCGGGGTAACACCAGGCCGGTTCTGGTTTTACCTGTAATGGCCGATCGCGGGATAATGGAGGAGGAAATGAGCGACAGCTGCGACGAGTGAGGGAGACAATCAGCGATTGGGACACGCGGCTCAATAAGGGATATAAAAAGGCATCTTGGTGTGAAGGAAGCAGTGGAGAGAGAGGCACAGAAAGGCAGCGGAGGGAAGCTGCGAAAGAAGAGAACTTGAGGTATGTTTATTCCTCATACAGTCTGGAGAACCCCAAGCCAGCGGCACGAAGGATCCCGGTGGAGATATGAGTGGAGGCTTAATTCACTGGGAGGTATTGTTGATTGCAGTGTCTAGTGTGGAAACAAGCACGTTTGAAGTCTCGAGTGTTTTACTTATTGCACGAGTGCGGGAAACTCTAAATTCTACTTCCACTCATAGTACTTACTGACCCTCTGCTGTCCAGTCTCTGTCGCCAGGAATGAAGAACCATTGAGCTGGCGAGCGAATGAGAAGCTATGAGCTGTTACTGACCCTCTGATGTTCAGAGCTGGAGGAACCATTGAGCCGGTGAGCGAATGAGAAGCTAAGAGCTGTTACTGATCCTCTGCTGTTCAGTTTCTGTCGCCAGGAATGGAGGACCCATTGAGCCGGTGAGCGAATGTGAAGTTGTGAGCTGTTACTGACCCTCTGATGTTCAGAGCTGGAGGAACCATTGAGCCGGAACGAAGAATCACTGAGCCGGTGAGCGAATGAGAAGCTATGAGCTGTTACTGACCCTCTGATGATCAGTCTCTGTCGCCAGGAAAGAAGAACCACGGAGCCAACTTTTAAGACTTTTTATAATCCAATAAAGAAACATTGTTATTTATTTTAACCTCCTGTCTGCCTCATGCGTTTCCACGGTTTGCTCCTCGGGACGGTGTTTGTGTCGGTGTTTGCACCTCGAGACGGTGACATTAAATCATCTTAAAAGTTACTGTATATGATTTTTTTTAGCCATTTGCCCAAAATTCTCTTAAATGTCTTTAATTGCTCCTTGCTGCAGTTGGTCTGCCACTCCCACCCATGATGGCATCTGTTGCCGCTTTTTGCGCTTGGCCCCGGTAATGGCTGCTTGCAGCTATATTTCTATATAGCATTGCTTATTCCACTACACAAAGTACTGTTTATAAGGTGACAATCCGTTATACATGTGAAGATTGTAGGCTGTATCTTGAGATTTTTTTTATTGTATATTCTGTTATAAAAACGAATACAGACATTTCGTTAATTAAAAAATAAGAACACAATGT
Organism: Gila robusta; assembly: GCA_030770095.1. Lineage (NCBI taxonomy): Eukaryota > Metazoa > Chordata > Actinopteri > Cypriniformes > Leuciscidae > Gila > Gila robusta. The sequence goes on from JAVALU010002401.1 coordinate 130,703, forward strand.
TGTAAAAAATAAACAACTTAGGCTATGTTCTGTTAGATGTGTTTTGACTACTTTTTATTAGGTTAATTATATCTCTAGGTAATGAAGATATAGCCCATTAACAAAAATAAATCGTATTAATAGATTACATTTAAAAAAACTAATAGGCCTATAAAATATATTTTAAAAAAGGGCCTCACTGATTCATTTTGCCTGGGGTTCACCTCTGATTGGGGGCTGCTATAGCTTAAGCTTTTTAAAGAAGTTTGATATAGGCTATATCAATTTTATGTGGATAAAGGCATATTTTGTACATGACTACACATGTCCTTATAAGGCCAAGAAAATATGTAGTTTTAACGACATAGCATCTCGTTATTAAGAGAAAAATATGTCGTTTTAACGACATAAGATCTCATGAACCACGAGACCCGTGGCGGCGAGATCAAAGTTACCCCTTTTCCACCAAAAAAGAACTGGTTCGGAACTGGTGCTGGTTCAAAGTTGGTTCGGAGTTGGTTCAACTTGCGAATCTTCTCAGAACCTGTTTGTTTTTCCACTGACTAGAGCGCCCAGCGAACGACGTCGTTACGTCACTGTGTACGTCGCCATACGTCTTAGCTAGAAACGCTTGCAAGTACAACATTACTTTGGGATTATCTCTAACTCGTGTACCAAGAAGGCTTTAAAAACAATTGAAATATGTAAGTCTTTTAATATTTTCCTTTGATATGTAATCTTTTCTGATTAGTTATGTACCCCTGTCTTGTGTCTTTTTTTTCTTTCCGTTTATTTGTTCTATATTGTGACTGTTTTCTTCTTTGCTTACATAATGTTTTCAATAAAAAAAAAAATAAAAAACTAGAAACGCTTGCACCAACTTCAAGCATAACAATTACAATGGCGGACTACATCGTGTTTCTGCAAATGCTTCTCCTGGCTTTGCGATCCTATATTGGGGTCAGAAAAGATGTTTAGAACACATCTAAACCCGCCCCCAGCCCCCGCCGTAAGCATGACGTGGTAAAAGAACGGTTCTAGTCCAGCAAAGAGTTGGTGCCGCTTTGGAATCAGTTTTCCTGGCCGAGAACGTTCTTGGCTGTCGAAACACAAAGAACTGGTTCGCGAGTAGGCACCGGCTCCCAACCGGTGTGGTGCCGAATTCTGACCCCCGCCAAATTATTACCCCCCTAGTATGGTAGGTTTAGGATTAGTTGTGGGGGAGGGGTTAGGATTAGGGGTGGGGTTAGGATTAGGCAATCAGATACTGATTTCAACGAGGGGGGTAATAATTTGGCAGGGAGTCGAAATTCGGCACAACACCGGCTCTCAAAATGCTTTGATGGAAAAGGGGTGTGTCGCAAGTCGCAACTCTCATATTTAACGGCTCTGGTTTGACCTCACTCTGGGTTTGACTTGCTGGCAAAACTGGATATCTTCTTTGTCGCGCTTTCAAATTTTTTGAAAGTTTTTGTCCCTGCGGTAGCCTAGGCTAATTTTTGGGTGGGAAACATGCAGCATTTTACAATATTGAGGGGGACGTCAGAAATAAATAAATAAATGTCTTACCGTGCATGAGGAATACCGAAACTGTGAACAAATAAACAAAAAACTTTTTTGTCTCCATGCTTCCCCTCAAACGTCCTTTGGTACTTTGAATAAATGGAACAGCACTGCTTAAATACAGTTTAAGACAGTTCTTTCTTCAGGGTAGCCTGGTTAAAACCAGACCCTTCTCAGTCGTAACTGAGTTAGGGTCTGGGGAAGGTTCATTCACAGCTCATTTCCAAAGGGGCGTCACCAACGGACGTTGCTCAAATGCCTCTGTAAGCAATTGGATAGGCCTTAAACCAATCAGATTGATCGTCATCTTGTAAAGCCCGCCTCAACGTTTGTGATTGGTGCCTCGATTTGGAAAGATTGGAAATGAGCTTGAATGGGCTCTTCGCCAGACTAACTTGCAGAGCAAATCTAAATTTGCCAGAAGTTTGTCTGGGTTTTCCCAGGCTATCTTCAGGGCTGAGTTTAACTCCAAACTGATTGGTCAAATGTACATCATGTGGGCGTGGTCACTATCCAAGAGCTAGAATGTCTGAGAAAACACATGTTTTGTGGCTGTACATGGATTACTTCTAATCAAATTGTTAAAGTTTAAATACTAATACAAACTATTTCAATCTACAATATAAATTTGTATTACATCTGTTTATGTGATAATTCAGTTTTATGCAATGATGTGCAAGTTTCTTTGTTCGATTTTTTTTAAAAAGTATAAAGTTTTGTTACAGTCCTAATTTACCTTAACATGTTAGATAAAACAGGACATTCGAATTCAGTAAAAGTGGGACATCATATTAAATAAAAGATAATACATGAAATACATTTAAAAAGGAACACTGCTGAGCTGAGCATGAAACATCATCATCAATCCAAGAATGTGTCTGTTTTGATAAATGTAAAATGTATTATGTTACATTTAAACAAAGTATTGATTTACCCAAGCACAAACTAAATGTGTGTCCTACTTCACAAATTGCACTTTACCTGAAAATGGCTGTATGAATCTCTGTAAACACACACACACACACACACACATATATATTCCTTCAAAACCGTAGTTGGAGATAAAAGAGACCTTAAACATTTGTTTAAAACATTAATAGTGTAGAATAGATGTATTTGCATTTAATACACACAGTTTACCAAAAAGTGTCCCAATAGCTGACTTCACCCCTCAGTCATTTCCTGGTCTCGTGAAGCCAGACCTTCAGACTCACCACTAGATGAACTTTCATTGGCCAAGGACCAACCAAGAGGCCGTCTGACTGACAAGTAAAGCAACCAATCATGGTTAGTTTTAATTAAGTGTCATGTTTAGGGCTGAAAAATGTAAAGTCGATGACCCTTCAATAACAGACCAGTGTTTAAAACTTCACATACTTTCAAAACTCCAGCATTTATTTGATGGGGGTTTGATGTCACAACAGCTTTGTTTCCAGGCATGCAGACCGTTAAAGAACGAGACAGACAGACACACACACACACACACACACACACACACACACACACCACACACACACACACACACACACACACACACACACACCACACACACACACACACACACACACACACACACACACACACTTTGCATAATAAAGACAATATTTTTCTCTCACTATAATATCTGTATGTAATCATCAGTGGAAAAACAAAACAGCTGAAAGTAATTCTGTTCAATGATGCAGATAAAGAGAAAAGCTCTGAATGTCACTGATATAATAAACACAATGATATGATTTAAACATAACCTGCTTTCAGACATAATGACTCACCATGAACAGAAACATTGAAGATTGTTTCACTGTCGCTGCCTTTGCTGCTGTCGCTGCCGTTGATGATCTCTAGTTTATATTCTCCAGAGTTTGTGTTTCTGATGTTCATGATGGTCAGAGATCCAGTGTGATTATCCAGCTTCAGTCTGCCTCTGAATCTCTGAGTTTTATTATCACACTGAACATCTGTACAGATATAACTGAGAGATCCACTGATGTGAGCGATGAGAGTCTTATTAAAATACCATTTAATCTTTTCTTGTCCGTTCAGTTTAACACCAGTGTTTAGAGTGACTGAATCTCCCTCCATCACTGACACTTCAACTGATCCACCACCAAGAGGAAGTACTATAAAAAAATTTCTCTTCAGGTCAAACAAGCAGCATAAAAAATGGCTGAATTTTACTACATGACCATAAGAATAAAACAGAGAGCTTCTGACATTTTACAATTATTACAGAGTGGAGAAATCGTGGGATAAATTTAATAAGATTTTGATCTGAACTGAATTGTGTCTAGCCTTCACAAAACATGTACAGTGTATGTTTCTCAAGCACTCATCCCACGTGTGTTCATGAATATTAAAACCAATTTCCTCTTCCTAGTCATGTTTTATTTTGTCTGTGTTTTTGTCCAACTTTTCTAGCAGTAATGTGTACAATTTTGACACACTACCACTCATAGGAAGTACATTAACAATTCTCTCTGGGATTCAAATGAAAAACTTCAAAGTCTGGAATGTGCTTTCTAACAAAGTCTAACTTGCAATTAACGGGAAAAATGTGCAGAAACAAGAGCATAGTTTTGTTTTAGCTGTTCAAAAGAGCTAAATATAAATATCCTGAACTGTTTCTATGTGTTTCCATTGAAAAAAAAGAAGCTTATGTAACCCTGGAGGAAAAGCATGATTACTACAAATTGGAGTATCCACATATATATCAGGAATTTTCAAATAAGCTATACCTTAATTTGTTTCCACACTTCAATTAAGTTAGAAATAAATAACTATGTTTCCATTGATACTTTAAAGATAAAGAAGTCTTATCACAAGCTTTTTCGATTGCAAACCATTCTGGCTTGTCACCTACAGTAACTCCCCAGAACCGATCTTTCTCCACCATGCTAAAGTACTTACATTAGCTGGCCAATAATAATATTTAAAAATTATTTATAAAAAATAAAATAAAAAAATTTATCCTGCTTGCCAGTCAAGTCAAGTCAAGTCACCTTTATTTATATAGCGCTTTTTACAATACAGATTGTATCAAAGCAGCTTCACAGTGATAACATGAAAATAATATAACAAAGTTTGTTTCTAAAAGAAAATTGCGTCAACGTCCACCTTAGGTAGGCAGATCAATAATATTATTGAATATTAAATGTCCCCAACTAAGCAAGCCAAAAGCCAAGGCAACAGTGGCAAGGAACCAAAACTCCATCAGGTGACGGAATGGAGAAAAAAACCTTTGGAGAAACCAGACTCAGTCGGAGGGCCAGTTCTCCTCTGGCCAACGAAGGAACAGTGCGTGATTCGGGCAGCATTACAAGTCAGATTGGATCGGAACATTTAGAGTATTTATCCATTTCCATCTTTTTGGAAGTCCAAGTAATCATGCCGGTATATCATGCCAGTGTTGAGACAAAGACACTCAAAGTTTGGTTAATTTGATAAGGCCTTTTTATTTATTTACACTTTTAAAGTTATTAAAAAAAAAAATGTTTTACTTGAAACAAACAAAATGTTTGTTAACTGTATTGTTGATCTTTGTTCAGTAAAGAAAAATAAGAGAAAAGTTATTAAATATTATTTAGGCTCATTTATATTTAGGCTAGCCTACTACCTGCTCTTGGACTGACAGATCTTTGTCTGGATCTGGGTCTTGAATAAATCTCTGGTTTGAGCTGGGAACTCTATAAACTCATTATTTTTTTATTTTTTAAATCGTTGACCTTAAATCATTGAGAGAAATAAATAATAAATAAATAAATAAATGTCTTACCGTGCAAGAGGAATGCCGAAACTGTGAACAAATAAACGAAAAACTTCTTTGTCTCCATGTTTCCCCTCAAATGTCCTTTCGTACTTTGAATGAATGGAACAGCATCGCTTAAATACAGTGAGGAGAGAGAAACAGTGCAGAAAGACAGTTCTCTCTTCAGGACTGAGTTTAACTCCAAACTGATTGGTCAAGTGTAGATCATGTGGGCGTGGCTAACACTCAAGAGCTGGAATGTATGACAAACATGTTCTGTTTAAAGTTTGAATTCTAATACAAACTATTTCAATCTACAACATCTGTTCATGTGATAATTCAGTTTTATGCAATGATGTGCAAGTTTATTCGTTCGATTAAAATAAATAAAAAGTATAACGTTTTGTTACTGTCCTAATTTACCTTAACATGTTAGATAAAACAGGACAGTAGCATTCAGTAAAAGTGGGACATCCTATTAAATAAAACATAATACATTAAATACATTTAAAAAGGAACACAGAGCTGAGCTTGAAACATCATCATCATCATTAATCCACGAGTGTCTGTTTTTATAGTTGTCCTTTTACATTGAATATATATATATATATATATATATATATATTTTTTTTAAAATTTTTTTTACAATATCCTGTTGTAAGCAATAGTATTATCCAAGTACAAACTAGATGAAAATGTGTGTCCGGCTTTAACAATTGCACTGTCCCAATTTATCTAATAACGGCTAAAATAAAAATAGTTTCTTATCATTTTTGAATCTCTGTATATTTAAAAAAGAAAATCACACAGATTTCTTCAGTAACCATAGTTGAAGACACATTAGTTTAAAACAGTAGTGTAGGTAGAATAGATTTATTTGCATTTAATACACAGCCTACCAAAAAGTGTCCCAATTATCTGACTTAAATGAATTCAATGACTCCCGAGTCATTTCCTCGTTTTGCCAGACCCTCAGGCCCTGTCCACACGAGACGCGTTTAGCTGTATATGTAAAAAATGTTTATCGTATCAGCGTTTCGTCCAGACGGATCCGGCGTTTTGGGAGCGTTTTGGGAAACCGCTATTTTTTTCAAACCGGGTCCCAGAGTGGATAAATCTGAAAACGGTACCCTTGCGTTTTCGTGTGTACAGCCAATCCGTATATTTTGTGAAACGATGATGTCATCACCCCAGGTGTCGACTAGTCAGACACGCTCCTAACAGCAACAACAACTGCGACTACATGCTTGTGTTCGTGCTTCAGAAGCTACTGAGCAGTATGAAGTGTGCATTTCTCTCTATAGGCACCTTCACAATACTGCGAAGGTGGCGAGTCAGCAACGTCACAGAAAACACTAGTTTATTAATAAACAATTAAAATGTCTCCTTGCTATATTTGACACATTAATAATGATTAGGCTATTCGCCGGTACTTTGAGGCAAGCTTTATCTGCTAACTAATCGAATATCGTGACTCATCCCTATTTTGTACCAGGCCATTTATGTTTTTTCATATTGTTCAAGTTCTTGGTTAAAAAGAAAAAAAGAAAAGAAGCTACTGTTCCTAATATTATTGTATACAGCGTGCAAGGTTTATGCGCAAGTCTTCCTCTCTGTTTTTAGTGTAGCCTATCTGTGTCAGAATTACAGAGCCTCGTACTGGTCTGGCATGTAAACTACATCGGTTTGAGTCGGTTTCAGTGGTTTCGTGTGTACGCAGATATTTCTTGAGACGCCGCTGTGTTTATGTAATCTTTTTTTAGAACAAGGAAAAAAAACATTGATAGAGAAAGCTCTGGCTTCGTGTGGATGTGGCCTGAGACTCACCGCAGAAGATCTGGACTATATGCATTTTTATTGGCCAAGGACCAATCAAGAGGCCGTCTGACTCACAAGTCTCACACATTTATTTGATTGGGGTTTGGTGTCACAGCTTTGTTTCCAGGCATGCAGACCGTTAAAGAACGAGACACACACACCCTGGGAATCCTGTAGAAGTCAAGTGACTAATCAGATGTCGACTTAAATAGACAGAAACCTAAAGTGTGGGTGTGATGTCTGAGGCTGAGACTAGTTTCCTAGATCTTATCCAGCACAGCTTAGTGAAAGCAGCTGCTGCCTCTGCCTTTATGAGCAAGACAGTATAGGAAGTCTAACCCGCACGTGGACACAGTTTTCCTGAATTGCTAAAAATAATTCCTCAAAACCATCAGCCACTTTCTCAAAATCTTAAACACAAAACCAAAACTTCAAACTACAGAACATTTGACTCTTCTGTCAAAAAAATAAAACAGTTGACTCAAAACCATTTTATCTGTGCTCAAAATCAAATAATGCTTTCAGAGCTTACACAAACCAGTCAAAATATAAAGACTACAGATCATTCATTGGACACATCAAAAAATGGAGACCACGGAATCCAAAGCATAAATGTCAACAGATGGTAATGAGAAGTCAGATTGTGCAAGTGTCCCGGGACAATCGCACTTGGTTGCGCAGAGACGCTGATGAACAACCCGGTCTGTCGAGATGGTGAAGCCCGAGCCGTCGGACTGGGGGTAAAACCAGTACTGATTACCAGGGCCCCAAGGGGAGAGAGGGCCCTTGAAAAGTCTGGAATATATTCTATTTTACTTGCATATTTTCTAATTAAATTTCATAATGAATGTCAGATGAAATGTAAAGTTAGTGCATTGGCTGAACAACTTGGTTGATTGACTGACTACTGTAGTGGAAATTTTTAATATTCATTGATCAGTAATAGATATTGCAAAGGAATGCAACATGTTTTTCTTCTCACTTGGAGTGATGTTTGAACAAGAGATATATTTGTATTTGTGAACGTGCAGAGTGAAGCACCCTAGGAACAGCTGAACAAGGCCTTTTGGTCCTAGAGGTCAGGATGCAGCTAAATTTGATGGTCCTAATGTCAGTTAGTGACAAAGGGAAGCATATGCAACAGTGTATTCCTGTGAAAGATACAGACTGTAACCTTGGAAATGTTATAAAAGCGGTTCAGCCCTTCCTGGTGTTGTCTCACTCACACTACAGCGTAACTTCTGTGTGGTGACTAGATCCTTCTTGCAAGAATAAATTCTTTTAAAAGACAGTTTGGTTTCAGAGCGTCTCTTACGCAGTGATGATGGTTTGATGATTAATTTTTGCCACAACTACATTTTATATACAAAAAAAGTAAAGACTATCTAAGGTCTCACGCCACGGTCCCACCCCTTGCTAATGCGCTAAATGGTTTATTTTAACGCATTTTGTTTATGTTAGTTATGAGCATCTGGTGGAGCGCATGGGGGAACATGGGGGCCCATCAGGACTGCCTATGCTTATGGCCCAGGATCTTGTGCTATGCCCCTGGGTGAAGGGATGAGAGATGACCAATGTGAACGTCGCAAAAGACTCCAGAAACCAGAAGATCAGTGCCCGGTTTCATAAAGCACCTTAAGTGTAATTTTCCCTTAAGTTCACCCTTATGTTTCCCTTAAACCTAAGGGAGTTGCAGAAAAAAACTCTTAAGTGTCACTTAAGGGTTTTTTTAAGTGAACCGTCATAAAAACTTAGAATTTCCCTTAAATGCTGTTTTTTCACTTAAGTAATCCCTTAAAAAGCGTTAAGTGTTGCATAAAACCCCTTAACGGTAATTTCCCTAAGTATAACTTAAGGTTTGGAAATCGTAACCTTAAGAGTAACGCGGACAAAAATAAGACGACATGGCTGAATTTATGGAACCAGCTGAAGATCATTATGTGCAAAGAAGAATTTTTAGGGATAGGGAGATGGACCATCTATGAAAAATTGTTGCAAGAATACCGATTTGATCGACGCGCAATGTACAGCAATAAAGCAAACTCTTCACCACGGTGCGGTGCATACAATCTTAAAAACATAGTCTTGCTTAATCTTACCTGTTTTGTTGGCTGCTTTCTTTTAAGCGCTCAGTTCTTTTTTTGCGACCACAGAGATGTTTTCGGACTTCCTGAACCGTCCTCTTCACATCAAGATTCCTTGCATTGTTTTTTCCGTTACTTCTTCCCACTGTTTCTGGTTTTTTTGCAGCAGTTACATTGGGATTTAGTTTGCTTTTCAAAATAGTTTTTCTTTTTTAATATTCGTCAAGAATAATGCATTTCTCCTCCTCTGTCCAATTAGGCTTTCTTTTTTTTGTTTTCTTTATCCATTCCTATATCCTAGCCTACTTTATTTGATGAAACTGCGAAATTGCTAGTGTTAGTGTTTTGCGTATCTATGGCAACAACAGACTTCTCCAGGATCCAACTCATCCTGGATTTGCTGTCATAGCAACAGGTGCGCAAGCTTGAACCTGTCGCGAGCAGGCTTATTTCATGTTAACAGGATTAGATCGTGGCTTTATAAACGGAGGTGATACGGGAAGTCCTTTAGCGCAGCGCGATAGTGTACTTTTTGAGAGATATAATTTTTCTCATGACTCGTGAGGATGTCGTTTACATCATTCATTTGTTGGAAACGCATAAATGTTCGACTCGTCGGAGACGGGCTTTAATAACAGTGCAGGCAAGTTACTATTGCGATTCTTAATATTCCAGATTAGTAATATTACCCTATATCAAATTTTAAAAAGGCAGTTGACAGACTAAAATCTCTTAGATGGTGTGTGATGTTATATCACAAATATGGCCAGGATCTGTGCATGACTCAAGATTTTTCAGAGATTTATGCACATTATTTGAACGTGGTAAGGAAAAATATAAATATCAAGCTCACTGTATTACATACACTTATGCTTATCCTAACAGAACTGAATTTTTCCATTATACAGGTGATTACAACAGGATCCTGCTTGGAGACAGGTGTTTTATGACCCCATTCCCAGACCAGTTACAATGCAGCTCTAGCCAGGACAAGGGCACACAATGAAGTGAACTTTAGCCAACTAAAGTGTCTGAAAAGTCTGAGGGTTGCACCTGACAGGGCCTGTGACCTTGCATGGGCCATATTACACAACATTGCCACCATCAGAAACAATATAAAACATTTCATTAATGTTTAATAAAAGACAAGACAAATATGCTTAGTTCTTTGAGTTTTATTTTAATTGTTCTTTGTAAAGAAAAGCCAGTGGTAGTCCTCTTTTGCCTGCAATAAGAGATATTATGCAAAGTCAGCAATAGTACTCTGTGTGAAATAATATATTAGCACTTACTCTGAAGTTCCTTTGAAGCAACTCTATCTCTAGTGCCAGTTTTTTTTTCTTTAAGTAGTCAAGTATTTTCAAAATACTCTATTTTCTAGGGTGGGGGTAAACCTGTCAAACACATCCCAGCGGGCACCTTGCGTCAATTTAACATCAATATGACATCAAACATTATGTCAAAATGACGTCACGAAATAGGTCAAAAATGAAAGTCATATTGACGTCAAAGTGTCAATGTCAATTTGATGTCAAGATTTTGACCTCTGCTGATGTCATTTTGATGTTATTTTGATGTCATGCTTTCTTTGTATTTGATGTCAATTCAATATTTATTTGACGTCATGATGTTGATGTCATTTTAATCTATTATTGAAGACACCTGATGTTAACAAGCAGAATCACCAAAGGAGAAACTAAAAATTTTAAGCCACCATTTTGGTGATCAATGTTTGCTTTAGTTGGGCCCTTGACCCTTAAACTATTAATATTTCAATTTTGTTTGGCTGATGTAATTTACTTGTAACTGCCAGATGAACATTGAGAAAATGTGATCAGGTGGTGTTGGTTATGTTTTGACATAATCATCACTTGATCTGAATAACTGAAGTCATTTAGAGTGTCTTTAACTTGTTAAATACAGTAACACTATGAATATATAGCAAACAATTATCAGCATTTTTAATATATTCCAAAATATTTCTTAAAACTTGTTCTGATTAGTAGACATGGGAAAATTATTTTATTTAGACACACTGACATCAATAATCAGCCTGTGAACCTCAACAATGGTGACAATAATAAAGCATGTTGCAGTGCATTATGGGTGCCACCAATCAAAACTCATTCATGGCTCCCATCATTAATTGTGGTATAAATAAATTATGATCTGATTTGTCTTTGAATATTTTGTTTGTCACCATTGTTGAGATTCATAGACTGATTCTAGATGTCTGTGTGTGCCTAAAATAAATATTTGCTCTATAAGAACAACTTTTAGGAAATCCTTTTGAATTAATAAAAAAAAAATAGGATCATATGCTGTAGAATACCGTGATGCTGTAATTTCCAACACAAATCTAAGACAGAGATTAGGCTCTAACTGAGTACAGTGACTCAGGGCAAATGATCATTATGTCAAAACATAACCAACACCATCAGATCACCTTTACTCTTAGTTCATCTGGCTGTTCACCACTCAGTTTCAGCAGCCAATCAAAATCTAAAGTTAAACACTTTAGGGTCAAGAGCCCAACTAAAGCAAACATTGATCACCAAAATGGTGGTGTAAAATTTGTATTTTCTCCTGTGGTGATTCTGCTTGTTAACATCAGGTGTCTTCAATAATGGATTAAAATGACATCAACACCCTGACGTCAAATAGATGTAGAATTGACATCAAATACAAACAAAGCATGACATCAAAATGACATCAAAATGACATCAGCAGAGGTCAAAATCTTGACATCAAATTGACATTGACACTTTGACATCAATATGACTTTCATTTTTGACCTATTTTGTGACGTCATTTTGACGTAATGTTTGATGTCATATTGATGTTAAATTGACATCAAGGTGCCCGCTGGGATGGCTTATGCATCAAAAATGAAAAGGAAAAGTACAACACTGCCCACCTCTGCATCACTGCTTTGTGCAGACTCTTCTGTAGATGTGGACTCCTGCAACTCATATTGCATTCAGAAATAATAGGTACTGAAGTGTAAATTAAGTAAAGTTATTTATGCACTTAAAGATACCTGAGAGGGGTTCTTCACTGTCCTATGCATTGGGGAAAAAATGGGCATTACAAAGTGTTGTACTTTCTTCCCTTTTGATGTAACGTTAGAAAAAGTCTTCCTGCACATGCTTCAGCACCACTTTCTTGGGAACAGATAAAAGTGTTGGTGTATTGTTTAAAACTGCACAAAAGAGGAAAACACAATTTCATTACAATGAAGTACACTGGGGGGAAATGTGATCAATAACTCATGGCAACATATTTTTTTACATTAACTATGTAGTTTCACAGTCACACATGTAGACTTTCACTAGTCAAAGCAATTCATTACTACTCAAGGTTTAACCGTCGATATGACTGGACAGCCATTTGGTTTTTAGGCCTATACTTAAAGGAGAACTCCGGGCAATTTTTAAGTTAATCTTGATCGTTAGACCTTTGTGAGTACTGACTATAGAAAAAAAAACGAACCGGATTGGTGCTTGCTACGCGGAGCTGCGACCGCGAATGCCCAGAGCTCCCACCCAGCTAAAACGGCAGCTATGGGGGCATCGACATAAGGAGCGTTTTTGAGCCTCTTAACAGACACAAAATGCAATTAAAATGTCTGTCCAACATGAACAGGGACCCTACATGTGAACAAGATGCGTTTAGCAACTTAGCCATTGATTCAACTCACCTAAATAGTCTTTTAGACGGCAAGCTGTAGTCTCGCGCTGCAGTCCCGTGCTGTAGCCGGAAAAGGTAAACAATGTCCAGGTGGGAGGAGCGTTTTGAAGATTTTGAACACATGGAAGAGGCGTTTGAGTTTGATGGTCGTCCTTATGTATTCGAACCCGAGTATACTGACGAAGAGATAGCCTCACAAGAGTTGGAAAGAAGGAGACAGACCGCGGAGCAACCGGAAGAAGAAGCAAATGCTTCAACGACACGAATTTTGTGCAACTGGTGGTGTTTGTGTGGGTGTTGTGACCCAATGCCTACCGAGGAAGATTGCATCCGTCTTCGGGTTGCACCCGTCTTCGTACATGGAATGGCATTTTTCTTCAAACGGCCCCGCTGTGTTGAGTGTGTGTAGTCATCCTTGTCAAAGTGTTCGCTGCAAATGCGGTAATCTTTAGCGCGTAGTACTTCTACGGGAGTTTGCACATCAAGTTGAAGTACAACTAGCCACAACTGCAGAATCTCGAGGTCATGTAAAGGAACACGATGAAAATTTAAGCTCTTATATTTTCGCATTCTGTTGCCACAATTCGGAAAGGCACAAACACAAACCATTTCTTCTTCACTTGTAAGCAACTCTGATCATAACTCGTCGCACATGATCAACGCTCCTCCCACCTGGACATTGTTTACCTTTTCCGGCTACAGCACGGGACTGCAGCGCGAGACTACAGCTTGCCGTCTAAAAGACTATTTAGGTGAGTTGAATCAATGGCTAAGTTGCTAAACGCATCTTGTTCACATGTAGGGTCCCTGTTCATGTTGGACAGACATTTTAATTGCATTTTGTGTCTGTTAAGAGGCTCAAAAACGCTCTTTATGTCGATGCCCCCATAGCTGCCGTTTTAGCTGGGTGGGAGCTCTGGGCATTCGCGGTCGCAGCTCCGCGTTTCAAGCACCAATCCGGTTCGTTTTTTTTTTCTATAGTCAGTACTCACAAAGGTCTAACGATCAAGATTAACTTAAAAATTGCCCGGAGTTCTCCTTTAATTTAATGCAGCAACAATTTTTTTACAGTGTACTAGGATCATTTAAAGTTGATTTCCCAGCAGTGAAGGTGTTGCTGCTCCTGGCCTCTGGCTGTGGGTCTGAGGAAGAGCTGAACACAGGGATTCCCTCCACAATGGGTCGGTTCACATTCAACCCAAGGGTCAGCTCTTCTGCCAGGGTATAACGTGGGGGTGCAGGACCACCACCTGTTTGTTTTTCTTTTCTTTTTTTTCTCAGCCTTTTTCTTGGTTGCTTTTATAAACAGGCAAACATTTATTAACAGTGCCTTTTTAAAAGAGATTAGTACAAATTACTATTATGTAGAATATTCTAGTACTTCACTTTTACTTGTTCCCATGTTCTAGTAGTGGGTGGTGACTCTGACATTACAATGAACAAAGTTATTAATTATTTAGAAATTATTAAAATATAAAAATATATACTGTAATAAGTGATAAAAACATCTAACTACAAACTTAATTTGTCTGCTACTTTTTGCCACCCCTCTCTCCTGGCTTTTGCACACTTTGAGGTTTTCCTGGCGTTTTAATGTTTTCAAATTCTGCATATCCTTCAAGCAATAACTCTTGTTCTGCTGCGGAGAAAAATTGTGCGCGCTCTTTGGCCACGGTGAGCAGCCAGTAGCAGCGTTGCTGATCAATGTTTTTACTATCGATACATATCCCCTTTTAAACCACCGCATGAACGCGCAATTATCTCAGATAACTCAATCCAGCGATACTAATTATAAACAACAGGTGTGTTCGAAGAACCCAATTAGCCGGATCATGATTAGCACAATGATATCATCTTGGATGTCTGTTACGACCTGTGTTTGTGTAGCTAATTATTTCCTCTATTGCTCTGTTCCTTTTCTCTCTCTCTCGTTTTTTTTTTTTTTTTTTCTGATTTCTAATAGGTTGCCCAATGATTGGGGTGAACGAACGCCATTGGTTGTCCAGTCAGGGCGTGGTCTTTATAAGGACGCTGCTGGCACTTGTCTGAGAGCTCATTCTTGGTTCGGTCGCACGTGGGTTGAGAGCTCCGGAATCCCTCCTCCGGCCGATGATCAAATTGTGTATTAGAAACTTTAATTAGTTCAAGTGAACGTGCATCTTGTGATAATCTCTGAACCGTTCTCCTAATGTCTAAACCATCTTAACAGTGTGGAGCGTAGGGGTGTCCTGCCTTGTTTATTTTGTAATTGTTTGATCTCTGTTTTTGGGCAGGGAGTTAGGTAAGGTAAATGTATTTTCTTTTGCTATTTGAGTAGGTTATTAATTTCCCCTTTTTACTTTTTATATTCGTTTTGTTTGTTATTTTGGCCTTTTGGACACCCTGAAGATTTGCTCTTTATTTCACTTGTTATTCTTTAATAAATTTCTTACTTTTGCTTCAATTTTGTGCATGAGTTTTTGATTATCGCCCGGAGTGATTCGTTGCTGGGATTCCATACCACAACCCAATAATTATTTATTATGCCTTTTTAGTGATTTATATTCCCCTAGAGTCGGGGCGTAATAATGTCTCATCGAATGTTTTAAGCAACGTACGAAGAACGGGCCCCAGGATCGCTGTCATGAAACACTTAAAGGTTTCCCTTACCTAAGAGAACCGTTTAAGAGATTATATGCAACACCCTTAAAGGAGCTGTATGTAAGAAATGTATTTCAATTAATCATAAAATGGCCCTGATATGTCACTAGACATTAAGAAATCATGTTAATTTCAAATACTTATATCACTGACGACAGTAGTACGGCCAGGATATTGTCATTTAAAAAGTGAAGTTGCAGCCCTCAACTGATGTTGATATGTTGTGTTTTGGTCTGATGCGCCACCCTCCACCTATCTACCAATCACGAAGTCAGTAGTGTTGCGGTATCCAGGTTGCCAGCTCTACTAGTTACCACAGCTGCAGCTACAAACGTGTCCGAATCGGATCAAAAAATGTCTAACGTTGCGAAACCAAAAAAAAACTCGTTATGAATCCGAAATACTTCGTGATAAAGTCCGAAATAAAACAAGGATCTGTATAGGAGATGCCTTTGAAAGATGGAGACGGCTGAAAACGGAGTAGAATTTGAAGACAGACGCCAAAGTTGCTAATTTTCTCCTGGACAGGTAAGATTCATCTATGTTTGGCTAACTTGTACTTGATGTAAATGGACATTTCAAATATTCATGACCGTCGAACAAAGTTATGCATGTTCGTGCAAAGTAACGTTACGTTAGCTCATATGGAGGAGGTGGGTCATCGAATTGAAAAGGTAAGGAATTGTTTGGGTAATAAAAACGGCGAGTCGTCATTGCTAACATTAATGCATTATCAGAGCCTGTTTCTCTGTCATTATGATGAGACGCTGAGGAAAACAACATTAGCATGCCCATTATTGTTTATCATGCAAGTTCTACAGCCAAAAATAATATAATGACATGTAATCTTTCATATCACATATTTTAGCGTTATGGACGTGTACTGCAGGGTAAGTTAAAAAATACAGCTGGTCGCTTTCACTTATAGCGTCAGCTAAATGAATAGCTGTATGATATCGGTTACACACAGTGACAGAGGCTTGTGCTTGTACTTACGTTAATGACAGATACCTACCGTTACAAGTTAGACTAACAGCTACTGTTCTAACAATGTACTGTCACATGAGCGTACATCTTACGATTATATTTGGCTAATCGCCATTAGTAAATTTTTGCGATATATAATTACTTTGCAAAACATCTCTCATTTGAAGCATAAACATAATTAATAGAAAAAGCTTCTTGTAGCAGCCTATGTTCCTGCTGGATCCTGCAGCCTATCTGGCAACCTCGAATCAGGGAGGGAGAGGGGATACACCGCTCTACAGTAATTTGAAAGTGATTGCAGTTCCAGTTTTAGCCACATTCTTACACACGGCTCCTTTAAGTTATTCTCTTAGGTAAGGGGAAATCGCCCCTTACGTATCATACTTACGGGAAAAACTTAAGCTGCTTTATGCAACCGGGCACAGAACCTCTGTGGAAGAAGGTACAGTGAAGAGAACTGGAATACCGGATACAGGTGCAACACGGGAAACTCGACAACTAGGAGACCAGAACACAACAGGAAACATCCACAACGATCTGACAACACATGATGGAAACTGTGAGCTTAAATAGGAGCCGCTGATCAGATGCAGGTGTTAATCACCGGTAGTGATCAGTGACCACGCCCACATCAATGACCACGCCCACATCAGTGACCACACCCACATACACACACAACAACACAAGACGAGAAAGAGTCAGTGAATTCATGAACCGTGACAATAAAGTTACAGAAAAACAGTATATTGTCACAATAGTAAATTCATTTTGCAATTATGTAAAAAAGTATAGTAATGACAACTTACTGTAGTAAGGCGAATAAATACTGTCTGCACAGCCAGTAGAGTATTCTACTGAATATTGTATAGTATTGAATGTCTGTATATTCAGAACTTGCATACTGTAAAAATACAGTAGTCCAACTGCAAAAGCCAAAAAGGTTACAGTAAAAAACTCTAAAGGAAAAGCATGTTACAGTCACTCAGAAGAGTTAGAAGAGTTGTGCAACTTCTAGGCTTTTATTGTTAAAGCTAGTTATAAATAACCAAACCCAAACAGAAAACCTTATGCGTTTTTAAAAGTGTAGAAGCAGGACCGATCACTCTCTGGATGCATATGTGTTTCTAGATATATCTATCAGAAACGGCAACACTTCTGTCATCTCTCAATGATATTTCCTCTCATGTAAATGTTTAACGAATAACACATAATAACAAAGTCTGAACTGTATTGTATGTTGTGTGGCTACATCCCAAACAACAAATTGAGAACTGTGTTATAAATTAAGACAAAAACAGTCATGTTTGGTTAAAATTATTTGTATTTACAACACATACATTTACAAAAATATTACTTTTAAGTATATGAGTCATTCCACCAAATGGGTGGCATTTGCTTGTTGTATCTCTTCCAAACTAAGCAAGTTAAAAGCCAAGGCAACAGTGGCAAGGAACCAAAACTCCATCAGTGACAGAATGGAGAAAAAAACCTTGGAGAACCCAGACTCAGTCGGGGGCCAGTTCTCCTCTGGCTAACGAATGAACAGTGTATGATTATGATTTAGGCAGCATTACAGGTCAGAAGTCAGATTGGATCAGAACATTCACAATATTTATCCAGTTCATCTAGTTGGAAGTCAGAGTCATCAGGCCGGTATGAAGACGAGTTTGTTGAGGATCTCATCGCGTCGATGAGTATGCGCTAGAAATGCGCGCTCATTCATGGGTGTGCATTTATTGCATAGACTGAGAAAGCACCGATACTTGCAGGATTTCATCTGAAGGTACTTTTTATTTAACACTAAAAAGTTAAAATAAGCAAATTATTAGGGATGGGAATTGATAAGATTTTATCAATATCAATGCCACTGACGATTCTACTTATCGATCCGATTCTTTAACAATTCACTTATCGATTCCTGATAGCACTGTGTGGAAAATAGTCATATGCTTTTTCAGCAAAAAAAAAAAGAAAAGTGTTTTTATTTGTTTTAAAGCTTACCCTTGAGTAAGCAAACTGTACTTTTTATGTAATAAATGGAACCTTATTGTAAAGTGTTATCGATTAGTTTTACACCGATTCAGACGTCTGGTGAGTTCAGTGTTGGAAAGATCAGTCGTTTTAACCATTCATAAAATTGATCGGTTCAAATGAGTCATTAGTTCGCGAATTGGACGTGTCATGCGCGTTGTGTGATTATCCCAGCAGTTAGAACATGGACATCCCACAAGATTTGTGTCAACAAAGGAAACATTTCATCACTGGATTGTTTTTTTCGTTTATTTAAAGCAGTGTTTCTCAACCTCTCCTGCAGGGACCCCCTGACAGGACATGTTTTTGTTTTAACCCTGAAATGGCACACCTGATTCAATTAGTCAGCTACACATTAAGCCTTTGAGCCTTTAATTAATTGAATCAGGTGTGTCTTTTCAGAGTTAAAACAAAAACATGTCCTGTCAGGGGTCCCTGCAGAAGAGGTTGAGAAACACTGATTTAAAGGGTTGTTTTATGTCAGCTGAATGTGAGGAACGCTTTTTTCTGAGAAGATAAGGTAACTTATTTTAGCACAATTCACACCCAGCGGTAATTCAGGAAAACAAAATGCCTTGTAAAAAAATTACAGTAACCTTAGATGTCAACTGACCCTTCGCTAAGCCCCGCCCTCCTTAGTTACTGTTGCTACGCCTGTCAAGCTTTCCGCCTGGCACGTCTATTACAGTGTGTATGCACCGGTGTCAGACATTCCCATTTTTGGTATTTTAGTATTTTTTGGCGAACATGTGAAATATCTGAGAGAGCAAGACAAAAGGGACTGCAGTGTGCATTCGAGGGATATATCCACGACATAATATGCAACCGATTAGAGAATAATTTCATAAAAATTGAAGCTAAAGCCTATAGTCTCAGCAGCCGCCGCCTCATACGCTGACCATTCAAATGGGAAACACACAAATTGAGGAACAGCTATGTTCGTGCACAGCAGGGTAAGTGAAATGTGAAAATAATCTAATTATTATAAATCAAACAGTCTATCCATAAATCTTGTGGAATAACACTAACACCGGGAGAGCCGCGATCGGATTGGTTTAAAGTTACTCAGTCAGGGGTAACTTAGTAGGCCGTCGATTAACAAAATGCTGAAATACTGTATATTTTAAAGTACTGTATATATGTCAGTGAGCCTCCGTCTTGTCTTTAAACGTCTTATTTTACGTTAAAACATGTGCACTATGAACAAAGAACCGTCATTATTTCCAACTTCCAAAAAATATGTGTTTTTGTTAATCTTGTCGATATTTAGTTGTGAACGGGGTCTCCCACACTGCTTGATCCACGCCCGTCATTTCTCCCCTTGGCTTTTAGATTTTCGGGAAGGAAAAAAAATCCACTCCCCCGTCCAAACTTTTAGGATACCGGGTATCAGATTTGCACAATCCACACGCACAACGCTTCGGCATGTTTCCGTCACTGATAAAAACAACTTGTAGGATTTACTTGATAAAATCATTGTAACAATTTGCACTCAGTTTTTCTAAGTAAATTTTACTGCTGTGATATCAAGTACATATTACTTGCCAGTATCAAGTAAAATGTACTTAACTCTAAATGTAACGTTTGTGAAGACATTAAGTAAATGTTACTTAATTATATTTAACTTAGCAGGTTGTATTTATTAAAAGTAATTAAGTAAATTTAATTTTAAAATGAACATCACTGTTGTGAAAATATCAAGTAAATTTTATAAATCTGTAATATTTACTGTTATTAAGTAATTAAGTAGATTTTATAATGTCTGTACATTTCACATTTTGAATTACTTAGTTTAATGAATTTATATTACTCACTATTATTATGTAAATGTTGCTTTTTTTAAGTGTTACCAAATAAATGTAATAATTGTCTCTGCATCAAATACTTTTATTACAAATCACAATTAAATACAACAAAGTTGAACAGTTTATTATGACAAGATTCACAATAAACCATTAAATCAGAAATCTTCACAACAACTGACAAGTAGTTAAGGTACATTCAGTAACCTCTTTGATAATTTACAATAACTGACATAAATAAAATGACAATAAAATACACAATAAAATACACAATAAAAATGACACAACTTGTCCTGACTGTTCAGTTTGTGTATGATCTCTGGACAAATGTGTGCGAAGAGCACCCCAACATTTAAATGAACAAGGACAGTCTGAGTACTCTAATCGTAATTGTAACTATATTTACAGAAGGCATAATTCTCAATGCATATGCAGCATGAGTCCAAGACAATCTTCTGTTCGTGAACAGTTGTATTTCATTCATTAATCTGACTTTGCATCCGTGCATTTAATTGCCATTTGCTCGTGTGATAGTAATATATATATCTTAGTAGTATTTTAAGTAATATAATTGATTCTATAAACAACTATAAGAGATACAAAGCTGCAAACTTTTGAGTTTTGTTTGGAGTGAGATTTGTTGACTGGGGGGGGGGGTGTTGTGTTGTGACAACGACACAAAAAAAAGTTGTAGGCTATCACGTGCCGTTTGGAGGTGCTACAGCGATCTGTCGCATTTAAAAGCGCCAAAACGTTATTTATTGTGTGAATCTCGCAAAAATATTGACAGAATCTGACAGCTGAGAATTTTTTCCATATCAAAAGTAACCTTCTCTGTCTTGTCTGTCGGTGTCAGTGTCCTCTTTGTCCACGATTTTTCTCTGCGTGAGAAAATGGATGTGTGGCGTGTGAAAACAGGCAAAACCGTGTGTCACACGGCGAAAGCGTGAGAGTTGGCAGCTCTGGAGATAATTTTTGGCTTTCTCCGGCTCCCTGCACCGGGCGTAAAGCGAAACCGGAAATGTCTAACCGCACACTCGCTGATCAAAAATCCAACATGGCGGCCACGTGCAACTAGCCTGTTGTCCACTGTATTGGTTTCTCCTGAGAACAAGGTCACCCTGTAAAAACAGACACAATTTGTGATGTTAAAATAATACTCTAAAAGTTAATGCCACATGTATTTACAATTCTTATTACATTACACAATAGGGCAAAATAATAGCAGCAATATTCCCAGCTGGCATTTTAACGTCGAGTCACTGTTGAATCAACGTCAGGTGCCAGTGTTGGATAACCGTTGAATTTTGTTTAGATTTTGCAAATCAGATTGCAAATTGGATTTTGGAACAACGTTATTTTTCTACTGATATATTTTATGGTTTTCATAAAAGTCATGGTTGTAAAAATAATGTTGATTTGACGTAGGCCTACAACTAAATTTTTTTTTTTATATTTCTATGTTGAATCCGTAGTGAGTCAACAACACAACTTCAACTATTTGGTGTTCAACGTTGTTTTAACGTTGAAGTAATGTTTTTTCATAAACTGACATTATTTCAACCACATTTAAACGTATAATGTCAGTCGAATGCCAGCTGGGTTATAGTATTTTTACAAAGATTTCTACTTGCCTGTATGAAACTAATGTTGCTGCGTCAGACCAGTCACTGATATCACAACGCACTGCTGTACTGTTCTGTTACCTGTTGAGAGAAACAAATTGTTGCATTGAGTTTTCATTTACATTGTGTTTTAATGCCTTTTAATACAGCATTGAGTTTGTGACGAGTTTGGATCTGACAATTGGCATGGCAACGAGGCGGAGGGGCTTGCCGTTAGCCCCCAACATCAACTTTAGCCGTCTAAAGTTAGGTTTTAAAAACATTACATTTTATTTTAATTAAAAATGTGACCGGACCTTCATACCGTTAGCTCACTAAAATAAAATGGCTGACATCATACAGGCACTTGCTGATACACATCAATGTTTAATTGGTATCCAAGTTCACCTGCTGATACTGCATTTTTCCAAACTGTCCTTCTTTGGTGCAGACTAACTTAGCTTTGATAAATTACTTGCTGCGAAATTTTCAGTGAATATAAAAATGACTAACGTTAGACGCTTTTAAATAAGGCTAACATTACCTAGACTAGAGGACACACACACACACACACAGGCAACCAGCCGTTAACTTTAACGTTACATCGATTTTCTTACAGACAGTTTGAGCTTAATCACGGCCAGCTAACATTAAATTACTCTGAAGTTAACCAGACTGGGTGACTTTTTCTCCAAAAATGCTTCTAACTACATTTAATCCCCTCTATTTTTGACTAACCACCAGTATCAACTTTATAGAAGTGGATAATGGCGGCGCTTTAGCTAACGTTGTGTGATTCAAACCAGAGACTAACGTTACCAAACTCACGTTCAGTTAAATTTTAACCGTAACGTCTATGCAATAATCAAACCATCAAAATGAACACATAGTTGTTATCATAAAATCTAGAGTAGAAAAGTCAAAACTTACCGAAAATAAGTCAGCCATGTAAAAGCGACACCCAAACCAACCGTCTCTGCCACAACTGAACAATCGGGATCTTGTTGTAAAAAAAAAAAAAAAAAAACGCGCTCGGATTCAAACGCACTTTGCTTTTCAGATTAAAAATTACTTAGTACTTTTAGGTGAATGTGGTGCGAATATAAAGCATTAAATAGTATTTGTAAATATATGATAAAATTTACTCTTTCTTCTCAGTTAAGTTATTACATGAATACATTGTGTAAATTTTACTTAAGAAATTATAGTTCCAACTTAATCTTGATTTTACAATGTATACATTACATGAATTAATGTAATAGATTTTACCATACCACAAAGTCATTATTTTCAGTGCTCACTCGAAAGCTTGCCAGACATCCCACGCCTAGTTACGGTTGCTAAGACATGATTGGCCAGTGGCGGTTTTCGGGCGTGGCTGAGCGAAGGGTCAATTGTTTCCATACACACAAAGGATGACACATTTAACTTTTTATGACAGATGAAATGGCAAATGAAAATGTGAAAAAAAAAAATGAAAATAGAGCAGTCCTGCGGTAATGACATCATGTGTTGGTAAGGACACAATGTTAAAATCTAAGGTTAAAAAATGGCATGTTTATATATATATACACTAATATATATACAAATATATACTTCAGTACTAATAATATACTGAATATTTGTAATTTAATATACAGTAAACCTTGAAACCTTGACGCACAGATGCGTATGACGTCGCGCTATGATGCCCGATAAAGGAGATGGTCCTCACTGCAGAACATGAAATCCACGGGGAGGAGTCGGATCCAGATCCAACTCCTCCCACCTTACATATACCTAAACCTACCCATCTCCACCCCCTGATCCCTAAACCCACCCCTAATCCTACCCATCCCCACCCCTTGGATCTTGATCCGACTCCTCCCCGTGGATCTCATGTACTGCATTGAGGTGCTACTGGAGAAAAGGACAAAAGGGAAAGTTTTGAGTTCACGGTCTGTATATTATGGCTGGGACTCGGAGCATCGATAAAAGGAATCGTTAACGTCGAGGGCATACAATATCGATGGTTCATAAAACTTAGAACTGGTTCTCGAGTGGAACCGGTTTTCAATTCCCATCCCTAGATTATAGTCTATCTGTTCCGGGAGAGCAACAATAGCCTATACCGCAGAACGAGTTTAGCCTCTACATCTGAAAACTCCCAAAACGAAATTGTCAGACATCCACGAGTGCATGTTCACAGAGGAAAACAACTGAAATACAGAGCTGGTTGTTCACTCGATACTCAACGACGACGGAATCCAAAGGCGTGGGCGATATAATGCATTTGCGTTATTTGTATGTCACTATTTAGAATGTTCAAAATACGTTCCGCTTCCATTAGAATGTTCCCTTGGTAGATTGTAGACTAGCAGGCAGCTCACTAGGTTTTTTGCATTATGCATTGCTTTTTAGATGCATGTTAAATGCCATAGGAATTTTTATTTTTTAAAGTCTTTGTTAAAGCGTTATAAGCCATGAACCAAGCCAATCAGCTGTAATGTGAATCAAAACTTTGATTTGAAGCAAAATATTATTTGAAAATCAGACAAAAACACAAAGGTACCTGACTTAACGGCTTTAGTGTGTTACCAAGCGTACACCTGCGGTCATTTAAACACTTATTACTGTAATCCATGTTACATACCACCAGAATCTGGTTTGTTGGCTTCACGAGAGAGACTGGAAGGTTGTTGCTCGGTTAAAACATGCTAAACCATGCTGGCAATATGTTAACAACATGCTAAATAATGTTAGCAACATGTTTAATAATGCTAACAAAATACTACCAATGTATTAAAACATGTTAGCAACATACTAAAACATGCTAGCAACGTATTAATTCATATTAGTATAAGGTTTAGAAGTGGAGTTCATATTTCATATTTGAAAGTTGTGCTCAGAATTTAATATAATTTATATTTGAGTTGATTTAATTTGCTTCAAATTGAACTTTGTTTAATCGTATCATTCTCATTATATACTCTTGTTTATGGTTTATATATTTTATATAAGTTGTATTTAGATATAGTATGATAATCTGAGTAGTGTCAGAGTAAATATTATGGTGTAATCTGTGATGTGTGATGACCTCTAGCGGTGAGTTTGAGGAACTGTAGATTCATCATTATACACTGATGCTGTTTGACATCATGTATAGACTGAACATAATATAAACTGTGTGTGATTCAAAAAGAGTCTATTAAAGTGACAGAGAAATAATAATATATGTCAAACATCTCAGATCAAACAAGAGACCAACAGTGATATATAATGAACACATTATTTGGATGTTTTAAAACAGCTGATCAGAGGTAAAATTACTTTAAACATTAATTCAGAAAATAAAATTATGAGATAATATTGTATTATTGTAAATATAAATAAACAGAAAACAAAATCAAAACTCTGATACCCGAAACTTGCAGATCATTAAAGCAATAAAAGTTTTACAAGTTCCCAGACCAAAGTGGAAGTTGACACAATGTGAATATGTTTTTAATGTGTGTTTCTAGATTGTTCCAGAAGTGACTGTTAAAGTCTCTCATATTTACAGTCTTAAATCACACACTGTGTCAAATATGAGTATGAAACAGTAATAATGTGAAGAAAAGCTTCAGGGTTTGAACGTTTCTAAGAATTTAAGACAGAAACATAAGAAGAAATAAAATAATTCTTACAATAATCAAATCATTTATTTTATGGTAAAATTGTCCTTTACCACTTTTTACATTATAATCACAGAAAATCTATATAAAGCTCTATACAAAAATACTTGTTTATATATTTATAGTTATATTAAGTATTGTTTTGCACGTGACCATTAACTGACATCAGAGAACCGTGATCATGTGATTGTGTTGTTTAATTATTAACTTAGTAAAACCTTTAAGTGTGTGTGTAGTTCAGTGTTGAAGGTGTTTACTGAAATATAATAATACAATTATTTTTGATCAGTTAGTTGTCAAGGCAACATTTTGTTTAGTTTATGTTGAAGTACTATAACTGTATCAATGAATAAATAAAAATTAATAAAACTAGGCATATATTTAAAAGTATATATAAAAATGACACAATCAAAATTTCTAAAACTTTAAATTAAAAACTAAAACTAGAAATAAAACACAGAAAAAAAAAAATGATTAACAAATATGGGTATATATAGTGATATATATATATATACATTGTATATATACTGTACAATGAAATAGCTTATTTAAAATGTTGCATTTATTCACATTCTGTAATTAAAAGCAACAGTAAAAATGATACACTTACAATATAAAAGAGCAAAACTGTCATTTCAGATTCTGAGTTCTAATGAACCAAATAAACTCTGCGCTGAATCACAATACAAACACTGTTTTTAAGCAAAATAATGTGTATAAATCTTTATACACTTTGCTCATTGTATTATGCAAATACAGTACATTGATAACAAGACAAGTAAAAACTGACAGTACAAGATGTGTAGAGCAAATCTTCACATTTGTGCATTTAATACATGAAATGAAATAATGATGTTGACTGTCCTGAGAACTCATGTTTGTCTTAAAAGTTTAAGTTAACAGTGCAAATATAATGTTAAATGTTGATTTGAGTGTTTCCATCTTCCTAAATATAACACAGCATTTGTTCTATGAATGTATCAAGATAATAAGTAGGTTATGGTTAAATTGAATAATATTGAAGTAACTACAGTGAATAAGTGCCGCCTAGTGTTTCTATCATAATGATTCTCTATCAGAAGCTTCACTGCAGAAACACTGAACTCCTTCTCAACCTTCAACAAACACCTAATCCATCGTCTGAAATAAGGCTCTTATTATAATAAACATGATAAATGATCAATGTTAATCTATTCCAGGTTTATAAGCTGAAACTACCAGATAATGTAAGTAAAGTAAATAAATGTCCTAAATAATATATGTGCTTCCAGTAACAAGTTGGTTAATATTTCCATAACATGTGTTACGTCCAAAGACGTATTGGTTTTTGGTTTTTGTTTCTATTCCCCATTTCTCTCTCTCTCTCTCCCTCTCTTTACCATAAGCAGGAAGTAATGGCTGCCACCTGACTCCAATGAGTGATAACCTGATGTGATTGGAGGAGGAGAGGAAGCTGTGGGGATTTAAGCAGCATGCTTCCATAGATCGGTGTGTGTGTGTGTGGAGGCTGCACCGTGTGGTTCCATATCTCAACCCCGAAGTTCTGTTGAAATGTTTTTCCTAATTATATTTGGTTGGTTGATTGATTCCCTTCAGTGTTATCTTGTTAAACACCCTTGGGGTAATTGGTGCCTACAACAAGATTTTCTTGTTATGTTGTAAGTTATGATTTACTAACATTTATCTGTGTTAAAGTATTTATTATTTTTATTTCTATGTTAAGTCTTTGGAGAAAGGATTGGTAGAGAGGTGGGTGTTTTTTTTCTTTATTGTATCTTGTTTTCTCCTGGTTAAGTTAGCTAGGGAGTTAGAGTATTTATTGTACTTTTCTTTTCTTGTGCAGTTTAGTTAGTTTCCGCCATACTAGTTAGAGGGTTTCTGTTTGTTATTTTTCCATCACCCCCTCTTGAAGCTTTGAAATCCTCCCATACTCCTAAGAATAAAATCTCATGTTTTCTATTGAGTTTGTCTTGGGTTATTATTTTCTTTTTTGTTATAGTAATGGGGTTGGGAGGTGAACTTTGCTGCCTCCACACATCACACCATTTATTATTATTATTATTTTTTTTTTTTCGTTTTATTCTGTTACCTGTTCCTTCAACCCTAGACTAAATAGGGACGTAACAGAATTTGGGGGCTCGTCCGGGATCGCTCGCGCAAAGTGTTGGTAACAATTGGATTGTTATCTGTGTTTGGCAACAAATTTGAAAACGAATCCATTGGTGGGTGATTGAAAATTGGTAAGTGTTCTTTTTCTCTGCTTTGTCTGGCTGTTTTTGCTCTCTTGATGTGGGAAAGATTGAGGCATGAATGATGGAGTTTGACTTACTTGCCTTTACATTGCTTCCAACTTTGGAAGTATATAATCGGTGTCGTAAAAAGGATTTAATTTCCATAGCAAACTTCTTTAACGTCAATATAACAAAAGAGGCGCGTAAACAAGTTATCAAAGACAAATTGTATGAGGAATTAGTAGGAGCTGGCATTTTGGCAGCACCAGAAGGGGGTGTTGAGAGAGAATCTGAGGCTGCTGGTGCTGTTTTTAATATAGATTCAAAAGAATCTGCTTCTGATGTTGGTTTAGCTATTAAGCTAAAAGAATTAGAGCTTGAATTGAAACGGCAAGAATGTGAGGCTCAGCGAATCAGGCTCCGAGTGATAGACGCTGAACGAGCACGGGATAGTGAGCGTCATGGGAATGAGATGGAGGTTCTGAGAGTACGCGGTAGACCCACTCCATTACCTCGTAGTAGATCTTCAGGTTCATCGGCTGGTATGCCAATAGTAGATTCTGCGCACACCTCTAATAATAGTTCCCCTGACTCACCATCAGTTTTTGATGTCAGTAAATATATCAGACTAGTACCACCATTTAGAGAGTCAGAAGTAGACGCATATTTTACCGCATTTGAACGTGTGGCTGCAAAACTATTGTGGCCTAGGGATATGTGGGCGCTACTTCTGCAGTGTAATTTGTCGGGTAAGGCGCAAGAGGTTTCAGCTGCGTTACCCATTGAACAATCTCTTGATTATGATGTGATGAAGGCTGCTGTGCTGCGAGCATATGAGTTGGTGCCAGAAGCGTATCGGCAAAAATTCAGGTCCCACGCAAAACAGCCAGACAAACTTACGTTGAATTCGCACGTGAGAAAAGGGCACTATTTGAAAAGTGGTGTACTTCTAGTAGGATTACTACTTTTGAGCAGCTCCAAGAGTTGGTCTTGTTAGAAGACTTTAAAGCATGTGCCCCAGAAAGCGTTGTTGTTCATTTGAATGAGCAGAAAGTGAATGTTCTGAATGATGCTGCGGTGGTAGCTGATGAGTTTGTTTTGACTCATCGTAACGTTTTCTCTTCTACGCGTCAGGCCAAAAGTCAGTTTTCAGGTGCGGAGAGTTCAGAACTATTTCAGTCTTCTCGTAATGCTAAATTGGATATGGCTGCTGTGGTTAGACGTAAGGTTAGTCCTAAACGTTCAGGGGACAAGCGGGTCTGTTTCTATTGTCTTGACCCAAGTCATATAATTTCAGAGTGTAAGGCTTGGAAACAGAAAAGTGCTTCTGCCAAGCCCAAAAATGTGGCTTTGGTACAATCTGTGCCAGAAGTAAATTCTTTGGATGCTGTTGCTTACCAGCCGTTTCTCTCTTTTGGTTCGGTTTCGTTTTCGTCTGGTTCCATGGGCGTAGGTTTGGTCTCAGCTTTGGTGGGGACATCCCCCCCCCCCTCCCCCCGGGAATTATTTTGTTGTAAGATAAGTAACAGTGCTTTAATGGCGATTTCCTTTGTCATTTCAGACTGCTGGCAATACAGAATATCATAATACAGAAGTGAATCTACTTCATCTCATTATATTGTATCCTATATTGTATTCTATATCAAATTCTATTGATATATTCTATTCTTAAAAAAAAAAAAAAAAAGTGCATTACATTAAACTGGGAAGGGTCATAAAACTTGCATATTGTTATCCTAGGTTTACTGCTTCTATTGTTCTCAATTGTAAGTCGCTTTGGATAAAAAGTGTCTGCTAAATGAATAAATGTAAATCTGTTGTGGTTTGATGCTGTCTTTCCTGCATACAAAATGGTTAATTAATTTTGTAGTCTATCCTATGGCTAGCAAGTTTAACCCTCCTACCAGATATTGTTATTTGGATATTATCAATCAAATAATGATTCATTATATTTGAATAACCAACAGTGTTAACTTTTGCCTTTTTAACATTGCCAACATGTTTTTCCAGCACATGTGTCTAGCAAGTAGGCTACACTCACAAATACATTACATAAACAGAATGTAGAAACGAAAAATGTCTCAGATGATCCACTGTTTATGACTGCAAGATTCTAAGTTAAGGTAGGCTAATTAACATTCAGTGACTTGCTAACGTAGCATTCTATCATGATAGCGCGACTTCTATGAGTCTATCCGTGCTGCACACCCCTAATTAATGCTCCTAACCTTGAAAGATTGCAGAAGCTAGGTTTAACTGTAACAATATCCTGGGTAACCAGGATCACCAGTTAATACTATTTTCCACAGTAGAATCTGCATTTGAAAGCCTGGTCAGTCACTACTACTGCTAGTTATTTGTGTGGCTAGTTATTTTTGCCTACTTACACTCTGCTTTATGAAAAAGCTTCGTATGTCCCCTTTCTTCTTCTTGGGTGACATAGCTGATCTACAAAGTACAAAAAGGGGCAAAAAAACGGAATATTAAAATGTTTTACTCTGGCCTTTGTATATGGCAGGCAGAGAGACAGCCCTGGTAACTTACCGTCGGCGTCGTCACGCGCGCGCCACACACACACACACACACCACCCGCTCGCTGCCAGTGAGTGCAAGCACAAAAAGTAGTCCCGGCCCGCGCGTGTAGCCTGCCTGTCAGATACCCCGCCGCCAATCAAATTACGGCGTATCTTGTACTGTGTCGTCCTGGCCGTTGGAATCGATCCAAATAGCAGCGCAAAGATCCAAATGCAGCGCAAATATCAAAATAGCAGTTCAAAGGAGCTTGCTAAATATTGGTGGGGACAAATTTGTCATCTCAAAATATTGATTGGGACTAGTACCTAGCGTCCCCCCCTAAACCTACGCCCTTGTCTGGTTCTGATATACAGCAAGTTAGAATTTTGAGGGACACAGGAGCTATGCAGTCATTGATTTTAGAGGAGATGTTGCCTTTTTCACCTGCGTCTTATACTGGTAGCGACGTGTTGATCCGTGGATGTGAAATGGGATGTGTTAACGTTCCCCTCCATAGGGTATATCTGGAGTCTGACCTTGTCACAGGACCTGTGCTGTTGGGGGTGTGCTCACGGTTGCCTGTAGAGGGCGTCAGTCTTATTCTGGGAAATGAGCTTGCGGGTGGTAAGGTCTTTCCTAGACCCATTGTAGTACACAAACCTGATGTTGGTGAGTTGCCTGCTCTCTCTACCCAATTCTCAACAGTATTTCCTGCCTGTGTTGTGACCCGTGCACAGTCAAAGAAATTTGAAAATGCTGTTGATTTGTCTGATACTGTTTTCTTTTCTCAGTCTAACGGTGAGAAATGTGAGCTGAGTGTGGTACCTGATCTGGTGTCAGAACCTGTGGAAACGGGTGCAGTACCAGAACTTGCTTTAAAAGTTGGTAGGGAGGATTTGATTGTTGCTCAGACTTCTGATTCTTCCCTAGAGTCTTGCATGGGTGCTGTGGTGGACATTATGCAAGCGCCTGAAGTTGGGGTTGCTTACTTCTTGGAAAATGGCGTATTGAAGCGTAGATGGAAGCCCCAGCGTCCTGATTTGAAGTGGCAAGAGGTTCACCAAATAGTTCTGCCTTCTGGGTATCGTTCACAGGTGTTGCGATTAGCTCACGAGAATGCGCTATCAGGTCACTTAGGTGTGA